>QXTE01000176.1:1269350-1329170 GCA_003942145.1 Platysternon megacephalum | reverse complement strand
TTCAGTCTTCTTTTCTCAAGACTAAACATAACCCGTTTTTTTAACCTTTCCTCATAGGTCAGGTTCTCTAAACCTTGTAGCATTTTTCTTGCTCTCCTCCTGAGCGCCGTTCAATTTGTCCACATCTTTCTTAAAGTGTGGCACCCCAAACTAGGCACAATCCATCTGATGAGGCCTTACCAGTGCTACAGCGGAACAATTACCTCCTGTGTCTTACATACAGCACTCTTGCTAATTCATCCCAGAACAATATTAGCCTTTTTCACAACGGTATCACATTATTGGTTCATATTCAATTTGTGATAACTAATTCTCCATTTTGCATTTGTGCATTTGATTGTTTTCTTCTTAAGTGCTATACTTTGCACTTGTCTTTATTGAATTTCCTCTTGTTGTTTTCAGATCAATTCTCCAATTTGTCAAGGTTGTTTTGAATTCTAATCCCCTCCCACTTTGGTGTCATCCACCCATTTTATAAGCATATTATCTATTCTACTATAGAATATGGTCATTAATGAAAATAGTTCATAGTACCTGACCCAGGACAGACTATTATTTGAGTACGTTTTTTCAACCAGTTGTGCCCCCTCTTAAAGTAATTTAATCTAGACCACATTTCCCAAGTTTGTTTATGAGACTGTGTCAAAAGCCTTATTAAAATCAAGATATATCATGTCTACATCTTCCCTCCTGTCCCCTAGTCTAGTAACCCTGTCAAAGAAAGAAAGTAAGGTAGTTTGTCATTATTAGTTATTGAAAAATCCATGTTGGCTATTATTTATCACCCTGATATCATCTACATGGTTGTATAGTAGTTGTCAATTTGTTTCGCTAGCTTTCCAGGAATTAAAAATAGCTACTGAAAGAGCCTCTCTTTTCTAAAGTTGCTGTCCCCTTTGTCAGGTGACCATCCTCAGTCACTTGAAGTCCCTTGTCAGGTGATCCATTGCTTAGTTACCAGCTCACCTGGAAGAATAAATTGCCCTTGGTGTTAGCCAGCTCATTGTCCAAGAGTGCTTCCATTTGAATAGGAGACAGTCCAGTTTAATGCCCCTGGATTGCTGTGCAATGTTCACCCTCTATCAACACCTCCAGGAATCCCTCTCTGAGATGGAGAGGGAAAAAACAACAACAAAGAAGGCACAGTACTGTCTTACAAAACAAAATGGAGTTTTTACTTTGAGATAGATACTTATCTGATCTGTCACTATACTGCTACATTATTAGAGGATGAATATATCTCCAGGATTAGTTATAAATTCCTGAGATTACTTGTATCTTAAATGGCAACTATCAAGGTTAATTCCCCACTCTGGCACTTTGAGTGCAGAAGGTGGGGGCCCGCACGGATTCTAAAAATTAATACTTGCCACTCCAGGCTTATATTAACCTCCCAAGGTTACAGCTTTTCTCTGACCTTGGATTGGTAGATGCTGCCACCACCCATGTGCAGAACCCCTTTGAGAGCCCACGAAGGCGCACTTGGGAATTCCTTCCTGTGCGGTACCCTCAAGCCCTTTCACCCCCCCTCCGGGGAAGAGCCAAGAAAGAAAATAAAGGAAATCAGCTGTTGCCACCAGCTAATTGAACAACATATGCACAAACCTCTTAAGACACAAAAAATCCAATTCTGTTCTTAAAAAAAGATACATTTTATTAATAAAAAAAGAGAAAGAAAATACATCTGGGAACTCAGGCTATTGCTAGATTTTAAAAGACCCTCTACAAGAATTAAGCACCAAGAATAGCTTACTTGAAGTCCAGATTAAAGGTTGCAAGCGAAACAAAAGCACCTGGGGTTAGCACAGAGGAGTCCACAAGCCATAAAGAAATAAAAAGAGATAAACCTAGTCGTGTCTTCCTAGATATTTCCTGATCTACTTACATATCTGGGGTTTCAAATGAGTAGTTTCTAGGTATGATACCGAGGATTTTTCATACCTGTCCCCAAGCTTCTTATAGCATAGCTGTTGCCCTGTCTGCCTCTCCCCAGGAGAACAACAACAGACAGACAAAAGGGGAGTCTTTGTTCAAGTTTTAAAAGTTCTAGCCTTCCCATTGGCTCTTTTGGCCAAGTGCCCACTCACTTCCTTTTACCTATGCATAGCAGTGAGACTTTTTAACCCTTTACAGATAGAGCAATTAGAGAACAGCTACTAAGATGGATTTTATAGCTACTGGCTGGCTGGGTCATAAAAGGGAGCTATCTCCCCCCCCCCCCCAGCCCCTTCATTTATCACAGCAACTAATATTTAGGGTGGGAAATCTTCTTTACATGACCAAAGGACAAAACATTTAGTATACCAAAACAGAGATATTGAATTCACAGTGGGTCGAGGTAAAAACTGAAAGGTTAATTCCCTGCAGGACTAAACCCAGGTCAATCTAATTTTTTATGTATGTGGCTAAATGAAAAATTTAATACACTCAGGAACATGGTCTTTAAACTATTACAAAATCAAAACAGGAAAAAATATACACTGTGGGCTTGTCTACATGAACATTTAGTTCGTGGCAAACTGGGGTGGGAATCAACCCTGCGCTATCCTACCATGAACCAGCTGTCCATGTGCACCCTGCTGACACATATTGACAGTTCACTAGAGTGCTTTGACCTAGTCCCCTCTGAAAAGGGACTAGCTCAAAGTGCTCCAACAAATTGTTAATGCACATCAACAGGGTGCACATGGAGAGTTAGGCCACAGCAGGCTAGTGTGTGGAAGATTCACCCCCAGCTTGCTCTAAAGTAATTGTTTGTGTGGAGAAGCCCCCAAGAGTGTGCCGGAAAAGATTTGATGTGGAGGTGGCACCCCAGAATTCTGAACACACATTCAGGAAAACCTTCATGTCTCAGGAAAATGGATGGAGAAGCCTGAGAAGATGCATGAGTGATCTTCCTCAGGATTGGTTTGCCATTTAGTGAACTCCTCATACCACTTATAGACAGTTATTCCATGCCCCTTGTCATTTAACCTCAATTTACATATATGTCTTAAATCTTTCAAACCCTACAAAACGTTAATACATGTTATTGCAATTGGTCCTTGAATTTAATCCAATTTGTTGGCATTTTTCTGGTTCTGAGCAGGGTTGGTACAACCACTAGGCAAACTAGGCAGCCGCCTAGGGCGCCAAGATTTGAGGGTGCCAAAAAGCGGTGCCCAAAATGTCTGGGATGCTCACCCAGCGCCGGCTAAACGTGTAACCCTCTTCACGCCGCTGTGCGAGGGGGCGCTGTGGCTTTGATCAGGTCCGGCTGGCCGGGAAGTGATGTCATTTCTCCTCCGGCTGCCGAGGGGCGCTGCGCTGCTCCCTGGTGCTCTGGCTCTTCCTCAGGGCCCCGCCCCTGCTCAGCCCTGCCCCCCCCCCCCCCGTCTCCCCCCCCCCCCCACGCCCCCCCCCCCCCCCGCTCCCGCCCGCCCCCCCCCCCTCGGCCCCCCCCCGCGGCCCCCCCCCCCCCCTTTCCCCCCGCCCCCCCCTCCCCGCCCCTCCCCCACCCCCCGCCCCGCCCCGCCCCCCCCCCACCCCCCTGCCCTGCCCTGCCTCCAGCCCTACACCCCCTGTCTCCAGCCAGCCCCTGCTGCACCCCCTGCCCTCTCCGCAGCCAGCCCCACACCCCCTGTCTCCAGCCAACCCCTGCAGCACCCCTCTTCCCAAAACCAGCCAGCCCCGCACCCTGTCATGTTATTCATTTATTTTCATTAAATATGTAGACTAAATAATGAAATTAACAAATTTTCAATCCAAATGTGTATTAATTCTAATGAACAATGCCACATTATGCAGTATTCGTTTTTGAAAGTTTAGAATAAGTGATGCTCCGGGGGGAGGGGTGGGAATGGGGGGCGCAAGGTGGAAGTTTCGCCTAGAGCGCAAAATATCCTTGCACCAGCCCTGGTTCTGAGGTACGCATAACTGAACACAATATGCTACATGCAGTCTCACCATTGCCATAAAAGAGCCTATTCAGGACATTTACCCATTTGTTCAAGTACAGAATGGTACATAGGAAGCTTGGGGATGGACTATGCCTCAGACACATACTACTCTAGAGTAGCCCAATGCACAGGGGCTGTTTGGATGCTTGGTCTACTCAATAGCTTTTGGCCCTGCCTCCTCCTTGCCTCCTTTGTGGTTCTGAGCGATCATGGAGACACATCAAGGCAGCAGTCTCTGCATTTAAAGAGAGGCACTGCACATGTGATAGGCACTTGAACAGGCCATGTAAGGGTGCTTCCCCATCACTCACCCACCCAAGGATTTCTCTCCAGGGATAGTCCATAGAGACTGACAGTCACTTCCTTGAGCTCTGTGGAATGACTGTTCCTTTGCAGCATCAAATCAAGTTGGCTTTTTTTTTTTAACTACCATAATGCACTGCAAGCTTGTATATGAATTGTGGTCTACTGTCACCCACAAAGCTTTTTTTCAGCATTATTGATTTATAATTCTCTCTCCCTCCCTGTGTTTCCCCCCTCCCCCTGCCAGATGTATCATCTTGCATTTGTCTAGGTTGGATCTAGTTTTATTTCCTGCTCATATTTCAAAGTTCTCTGTCTCTTCTGTACTAATTTACTGTTCACACTAATATTTGTAACATCTCCCAATTTAATAGTTAGTAAATTTAATTTAAAATGCTGTTTTTCCCCCTTTTCAGGTCACTAAGCATGTTAAATAGGAATGGTTCTAATACCAATCATGTGGTGTCCCACTAGACAGCGTCCTCTAACTAGGTACATTAACTCATCAATATAAATCCCCCGGCAGCTACCACTGTTATGCTTTGGAAACTGCAAGTCCAGGGGGTCCTGCAGGAGCTGCTGATACCACAGAGGAAGAGACAGGCTTAAAGGAGAGGCCCTCCGAGACATGACAGGCTTGCAGCTGAGGAAAAGGCACCATGGGCACCTGCTGAGCTAGGGGCTGGGGGGAGCAGAGGATGAACAAGGGGTAGGGAGAGCTGTCAAATATCCACCCTCCATTTTGGAAACTTCTGCTGAAGACTGGGAGTTGGAAAATCATGTGACAGTTGCGTTGGAGTGGCTCACCTAGCTGTCAGCTTGCTGATCTCTATCTGTCCATTTATCTATTTAAGTTCCAGTTTTCTGAGCTTCCCCATTTCTCACTGAAGCATGGGTTCAGATGGACATTTTTGGTTGGCAGCAAAGGGATAATAAGTGGTAATAAGGAACAGGAGTGAACAAGAGGGCCCCACTTTGAAAGTGTGTTTGGACACTTTTAACATGGGATGCACTGGCCCTTTATAAAAGATTATAGCCCAAACATAGCCCAGTCCTAATGTGTCCCTTCTGCCAGGATGTGTCTGCAGAAACAAGGGCCAGGGTCAGATAGGGTTCCTTCTGAAAATTTAACAAATAACACCCATGTGGGACCACCTAGCAACATGGAAAATACTCAGCTAGAGATTTGGTATAGGTACCTTCGAGTCAGCAGAGTAGATGAACTATTAAGCCCACATAGGGTGGATGAAGGATCTGTGTGCCATCGCCACAATTAAATATTACCACTAGAACCACAGGTGCCATCATTCCCAAATATTGTATGTAAATATTATTGTAAAAACTTTACCAGCCCTAAATAAAGTAACATGATAGAACCAATTAATTTAGTTTTACATTTATTTGCTCCTTTTAGAAATTGTTGACTTATATATCAAGCCCCCAAACAAGCAAAAAAAGGGGGTAGAGGGAATTCTCAGATGTTTTAAGTCAGCGTAGATCCATTAGCTTTACTGGTGCTATGCAGACTTACGCCAACAATTTGGCTCAAGATTTCTGATCTGCAAAACCCTGAAATTCCTACTGCACTATTTCATCTGAATGTTTGACTTTAATTTAACAAAAAAATCAACCCAGAAATCAGATAGCTAATAGTAGCAAATTCCACCATGGGAGAATATCTTTTTCTTCCCAAATATAAGAATACTGGCTAAAACCTACATTTCTTAATTACTAATTATATTTTGTCTATACAGGTATGACTTCTTGGGAGGGTTATTTTTGGTTGTTTCCCCCTTACACACACACACACACACACACACACACACACACACACACACACACACACACAACTATGCCTCAATTTGAGCTGCTCTTTTGTGGTCACAATTTCGCACACACACATAATGGATGCTTGTATCTCTATATACTAGTTAAACCTCTAACCACCTGATTTGTGAGCACAAAGAATAATGCCTGTGTCTACCGTTTTGTGCAGGGGCGAAATTTAGGTGCAATTATTTGGAGGTGAAAAATTGTAGTGCCAAAAATCAATGCCATCTCTGAAAACCTGGTTATGAGAGCATTAAAGAGCTCATATTAGGATTACATAGAATTCAAAGACAGATCAAGCAAAATTCAGGCTTTCAAAGGGAAGAACAGGCACATAGCACCAGCTTTGAACCTGGAATGCTCCACAGTGCAATTTTAAGATGCACAATACCTACTGCATGAATCAGCCATCATGAATGAATCCTATTATGAAAAGTGCCTTTAGATAAATGGCTGCACTGAATGTTAAAGAGGGGCTGAGACATAATATGCCAAGACAAACAAGGTGTGCTCATTATGAGGAAAAGTGCTGAACATTCTAGAGTGTGAGCCTTTTAAAAGGTTCAGAATTCTCTATCTTATTCTCTATCTCCCTATTTATTACCCATCTGTCCTGACAAGCCACAGTATCAAATCAGCATAATTAATGAAATGGTTCCAGAAAACGATTTGCAGGGATAAAGTTTGTATCTAGTTAATGAATTTGTCACTGAAGCCCATTTTGTATAGAAGAGAGAGCATAAATTCCAACTCACTTAGATTTTCAAAGGCTTTCAGCACAGAAGGCAGGGAAACAATAGGATAAAGCCAGGAGGGTACTCCATATTTCTCAAATGAAAATGAAAAAGATCTCAATCCAAAAATGGCTACTGAATGTCCACTGAAATAAATTGAAGCAATGGGATTTCTGCATCTGATTCTAAAAAAACCCATGTCATTTGGAGTTAGATAATGAGTCTGAGTTCTGCTGTGAACATTGAGAATACTGTGTGGAGAGTCAGCTTTAGCATTTTGGGATATGGCATGTGCAACTATTCTGTATGCAAACCCCAGATGTAAACAAGTTCTGTTCAGCTTGATCACACCACTGTGTCTAAGGGCAAGGATTTTGAGGAGAATCAGTGAGATGATTCTTAGTAGGAAGAAACTTAACTGATTCAATTATATAAATACATTTTAAAGGTAGATTTCAGGCTTTCAGCTGCAGTAGAGGAAGAGCCTTGCTTCTTATGCCAGGGTCTGTGCATGTTTTCCCCACTTGTTCATCTCTAGTCATAGGTGCAGATGATGACAGTGAAAGGTTATCTGCGTCAAAGATGATTTGGTGTTATGTGTTCAGAGCCTGATGAATCATCCCTGAGTGTTCTGAGCCTGATGAGTCACTTGAGATAAATAAGTGGGAATCCTAAGGGTCCAGCCAATCACACAAGCTAGGATCTAACCAGGTGACCCCCAAGGCAGCTGTATAGGCTACTAATGAAAGCAGCCATACTGGTCTGCTCAATGTTGCTACATTGTTGGGGATGCTTTCTGCTATCTAGTAGCTCTGACAGACTGCTCCAGGTCCCGTTCCTTCTCCAACCTGTGCTTGCACCATCTCCAGTTACAGCTCAAGCCACAGCTGGTCATCTGGCTGTCCTGACAATTTTAGCAGATTCCTCCCTATAAGCTCGGCAATGGCAGCTAAGATGCAAACCTCTGGCATATCCATCACTGAGATGACAGAGTTGGTTCACAACCTTCAGGGTCAACTTGCCCAGCTGCAATGGGAGAATATCTCTCTCTGCTCACAAAACCCCTGCAGCTCCAGTACCTACAGTACCACTGGCAGTGGTCCCTCTGGAACATGGTCTGAAGTGTCCACTGTTGGAAAGATTTGATGGGAAGTGCCAGAAGTTCTATGGTTTTCTGCTGCTCAAAACACACACCCATAGATACACTGCCTTCCTGCAGTTTCTCAGACAAGGCTGTTGGCCTGTCTTAGTGTATGCTGCCCACTTTCAGCATCTGGTTGCCAAAACACATGGAAGGAGTCAGCTCATCTCTACCATTCCTGCCAGGGTCTGAACTTGACCTAAAGGATGAATGGACCAGGTGGGACCCCCCACTATTATGAACTCATGTATTGAATTGTGCATCTGGCTTGACAGTCGCCTGTCTGAGTGATGCCAAGAAAAGAAGAGGACATACCTGCAACCCCAGACAAGTATATAGGCTCCTAATGAAAGCAGCCACCCCCAATCAGCTTGATGTTGCTACCTTGTTAGGGAAGCTCCCTGGTCTCTGGTAGTTCTGACAAATTGCACCTGTTCCTGCTCCTGCACCTGCACCTCCATCTGTTTCAGGTCCAGCCTGTACCTGCTCCAGTTCCTGCTCAAGTCATGGCCGGTTGCCCAACTGTCTTGACATTTGGTTTCTTATATATTGTCACAGACTTTATTTTTCTAGATCTTACTCCTCTTCATCCTTCTGTTTCCATTAGAAAGGAAGCTACTGTGCTTTGAGGCATATGCATATGCCAAATCCAACTGAATTTAATAGGGGTGAAACCAATAGGGTTTTTAGAAATGTAATGAGTTTTGATAGAAATATCCCTAAAAGTTATAGAATTAAATAGGGAATGATACCCTTCTGATTTTTTTTAAACATCCTAAAGATATCATTCTGAATGAAATTCTATAGAGTACTTCATAAAAGATATAGAAAGGAGATAATTCCCTATTAAACTGTATAGGACTTTTTAATAAAGCTAGAGCCAGGTATATATATCCACCATGGATTGTTTTATTGAGCCTATAATTCTCAGTGCTGCTGCATGCACTCCAGTAAAGTTATAATCACTGGGGATATATCCGCTTCTCTTATTGTTTAAGGTACGTCGCCATGGCCAGATGCAATGCATTTAGATTTTAGACCTGCTGTCCCCTGAGCTGTATTTTACAGCCTTTAGTCAACAGAGCAGACTGAGCAGAAACTTATATAGCAATCGCCATTTACCAAAGGCTACCAAGCTACAGTACATAAGAGTGTGGTATTTTCTAGGCATAGCGACAGAGATAATGACAACCATTGTACTCTACTTTGGAGCTTAGTTGCTACTTGTTTTCTTCTCTTCCTTTAAACAGGCTCGGAATGTTCTTTATCTTTTGCCCTCTGTCATTTCTTTTATCTCTTCTACAAAACAAGAAAGAATACATAAAAACAGCAAAAACTACCACTACTCAGAACAACAGCCCACAATCCAATGAGATCCTGCTATCTATAAAAAGTGGTACAATATAACCACTATCTACAGCAGTAGCACATCTTATCTTCCTACATCCTCTTATGACTAAACAAAGAATATTCAGAAACATCTCCTCACACTCTAAGAAAAACAACAACAGAATCAAATAGCTACTTTAGGTGAACTAGACAAAAACTAGAAGCAAAAGTTTGTTTTAAAAAGATGCAGCAAAACCAAATTTAGGAATATGCCCAAATTCACCACTTTATTTGTGATATTTCTTACATAGTTTCAGTCTAATTATGGTAATTTATTGGATGCAGGACAGATGGGGTATATTACCCACCATATTTGCTTCCCCCCGCATCCTTCCCCCCCCCCCCATCCTCCACCACTTACAAGCAACAAGCCAAGAGTCAAGCAACCAGACACTGAAATCCACTTAATGATGTAATCAGCAAAGCTGAAATCTTAACGGCCACAGCAGAAGTATAGTACTCCTATACTATCAACAGATATTATTCTTGAGGTATAGATATTGTTAAACTATATGTACAAGGAATGATTTGTACTGCAGGAAAATAAGAAATACTTGAGAAATTTCAAAATATGCCAAGAGCACTTTTGAAAAAACATTATATTTGTGTTGTGATATAATCTTTTACAGTTTCATTCTCTAATAGGTCGATTTTTAGAAAGTACATTCCCATGGCTGGATTCTGATAAGACATGGATATTGTTAGAATAAGGACAGAATAAACCACACCATTAGACAGAGATGTCACCATTGATTATGTATACCTTTGAAGATGTAGAAATGAGAAAATAAGTCCTTAAATATCTCCTGACCTTAAAGGGGGATATTATTTTTTAAATGATGAAACTGGGTCATTGAGGGATGGGTGTTAAGGATGTCTCCAAAAGCAACTGTAGAACAATAGACAATTCTAACTTAGTATACAGGACTATATACAGAAACAGAAGGTCACTGCTATTCAGATATACTTCATTTATTGATTGAAGCCAGGCAGCTGAGTTATATTATCCTTCATACCATGGTATACCATGCATTCCCATCATACTGTACCCATGCAGATGCTGTATATTATCCATTATATGTGTTGTTTTCTGTCCCACTGCTCCTTCTCCACCACACTTTACAAGTATCTAGCCATGAGCCAAGCAGCTTCCTCTGGTGGAAGACTGAAAACCACTGCATGGTGTAGTCTGCAAAGCTGATATCTTAAAGGCCACAGCAGAAGTATAGTACCACAATGCTACCTGACTGTTAGATCAAAGGTTATGGACCTCGATTAGTGGTGTAGCACCAGTCCTTTGGTGTTTTGCATCTGCCTGGAGTTGGCAGAAGTAGTAAAGAAGGTATCTGTGCTTTTGCACAAATCAGTTTCATGTATACTGTTGGCAACCCAAGGGTGGAGTTGTGGGGAGGGTCTGCCTGAGTAATTGCACTGTTTTGGGGGTTCAGCACTGATCTTGAGGGCTGAGGGCAACTGGACCTCTGAGTCCCATTTCTTAAAAATAGTACCAGACAGAGAGTCTCCTCAGAAAGTGTGCAAAAGGGGCCAAAGACAGAAACTCTGGCTGGAGCCTGCACAAACCCAGGGGAGCTTAGAAGCACACTGATCCAATGCATGATACCAAACACAGATGCCTGGTCAGTGTCTACAAAGGGCAGCTCAGCTAGGACTGTGACATCTAGTTTCAAATTTTTCCCTCATTTATACTCCTGAGTATACACCCATTGATTGCATTGGTGGTGATTCCCCAATCCAGTAAACCACTTAATCATGTGCTTAACTCTATGCACACACATTCAATGGGATGAGTCACATGCTGAAATACTTGCATAAGTAATTTTCTGGTTTAGGGCCTAAATGAGGGGAGAAAATGACTCTTGTATTTCCTTCAATCTCCTTAATATTGGCTTGTCCTCAATTTACAGATACAATTAAACTTATCCACAAGGACACACTTTGAATTTACGTTAGTTTTACTGCCCTTCTCATTTTGAGTTAAGAGAATAACATTTGAAGC
Source organism: Platysternon megacephalum (assembly GCA_003942145.1). Taxonomy (NCBI): domain Eukaryota; kingdom Metazoa; phylum Chordata; order Testudines; family Platysternidae; genus Platysternon; species Platysternon megacephalum. Next base: position 1,317,818 of record QXTE01000176.1, on the reverse strand, counting down.
AATTATCGATTTGATCATGAAATCAAAATTGGTTCGGTTGTCATTTACTTATCCACTTGAATATGGTAAGTGCTGTTTACATTTCATCAAGTTACCCAATATCAGATCAACTATATCTTGACAACTATGTTTCTGTGATATAAAAGTCAATGAATGGCTCACGGAATTCTCTCAGTCTATGAAAATCCAGCATAATCTATATTTGAATCATGATTGATCTGAATTATCAGAAGAGGATTTGACTGCAATTCAAAAGTATTGATCATCTTAATGAAGTGTGGTGTTTTTTTTTAATTTCACAAGATCTCCCTTACATTTAGCCTTAAGGAAAATGTCACTTTTGAAAGAATCACTTCAGTTTTGCTTGCAATGTACTCCAACAGATTTTAGAACTATTTAATTTGTTTAAAACTTTTTTCTGTACTAATGTATAGTAAAGGTTCAGTAAATTTCAACACACTAGGCCCAATTCTCACTTAACACCAGTGTTACTTCGTTGACTTTACAGGAGTTACTATTAATTTCCACCAGTGTGAGGGGAGACTCAGAGACATTCTTTATCATGTCTCCACCTGACGAAAATACCCTCTATACACATCTCAAAGAAGATTGATGGGACCCCTCACTCAGAGTCTGAGGATATTGAGTAACTCATATGAAGAACAGACTGTAGATTCCCAAAGAGCATAAATAACAGAAAGTAGAATTCCTTAACGAAGCACCATTGTTGCTTTCATTACACAAGCTTTCATTATGGTCTTCAGTGTATAGTTGACTGGATAGGACTCAAGCACAGTTTAATAAGTAGAAATAAGTTCATCCTCTACATGAGAACTTTTTTCCTTATGTGGTTAAACATTTTTAAAAGACCCAAATATGGTTAGCTACTAATCAAGAAAAGTCTCCTTTAAGAAAGTCTGGGGCACTGAATGAGCCCTAGAGAAATCTTCTTCCTTTTCAGTTTAACATTTTGTCCTAAGGTGCCAATAGTACAAAATATTTCAGAAATACCATAACTGATGCAAATTTAATTGCATTCTTTTAATTTTAATATTCTTTACCCCAAGGTCTCTGATAAGTAGCAAGCCCTGGGGCAAAGACAATATGTGCATCTAATGTTCTTAGATGGGAATAATCTGTTATAGCTCACTTTCCCAGACTTATTCAGTTTATACCTTCACTGCCTTTCAACAAACCTTTCCTTATGAATTAACAGTTGTATTATGTGCTTAGAGAAGTATTTTCAAGACTTCCTGCAGAGTCCTGCAGTTTAGATAGTGTTGGGTCGTTTTGTTGTGTGTTTGCTATGCTTATATGGCAATACTTTTTGTGCTAACTGCATTCAGAGAATTGTTATAAATCATAGTGACCTGTAGGACTCTCACTTATATTTGGCGTTTTCTCATTTACCAGCTGGCGCTGTGACACTTTCCCAAACTGTTAGAATGCAAGTACAGTGATTTGTATCACAGCAACTATTTCTGGGGAGGAAGACTCATATCAGTTGATTCCTCTGAGTTCTAGGACCAAAAAAGGCAGCGGCCCAACCATCAACCTTGTCAATGCAATTTCTAACAACAGTCCTATTAACCTCCTGGATGCCACACCTCCTACACAGCCATACTCAACATTTTTCAGAGGCACCCCCATTAGCTTGACTATGGCAGTATCGGAGTGGTATACATTGTGAGGGTCATGTGAAAGTAACTTTCTTGAACACACAGAGCCAGACCTTCAGCTGGTGTAAATCATCATAGCTACACTTATCCAGCTGGGGATCTGGCTCAGAGCATGGTACATACGTAAGCCTTAAGGGGTTTGAAAAACACTGATTGTGAGCTGATATTCCCCAAAGTGCATCTTTCTCACAACATTAATGTCCGTTCTAAAACTAGCTGCTGTGACTTTCACATTTCTCATTTTAATTGTTCTACCAATTTCCAGTTTGACAAGAATAAAAATGTACTCTGTAAATATCAAATGATAATACCAAGGGACTTCCCTTTTTTTTTAAAGGGGCTTCAACATGGCCTTTAAGTTTGCACCCAAAATTAACAGTTAGAACATGGTAGGTGACATTTTTGTGAATGCAAATGATGGAAATACTGAGGCATCTAATGACCTGATTTGCTGTCACTAGCACCCACAATTAATTGAGCCTGCAAATGATTGTAGGTGCCAAATCAGAGGCTGTTATCAAAACTTTGGCCTTATGGGTGTACTCCACAAAGAGAGCTTTGCAATGAAAATAAAAAGAAAAGCCATTGCAGCTACTTGTAAGCTATTTAAACCTATTACATTCAGTCCAGGGTGCCATATTACCAGAAAGATATTGATAAATTGGAAGGAGTTTCCAGAAGAGAAGAAAAAATAATCAGTGGAGAGACTGATTTATAAGCAAACATTAAAAGAACTAAATCTGTACAGCTTGACAAGAGATGTCTAAGTCTGCACTAATAACCATCTGTGTTCTCTTGTGCCCTTTAGGCACAGCCCTGCTTTGGGGGGCAAAGTGGAGGTACCCCATTGCAGGAGGAGTTCCAGGAGGGATTTTTGTCTCAAGGTGGCATAGTTTCTTCCTGCTGCCCAGAGGAATTGTTCAAGCTGCAAAATCCTAAAGGGTGTCCCCTAGTTTTCCCACTCGATGCTCCCTTCTTCTACCTCCATAAGGGAGATGTACTTCCCCAATGCTGCACAGATGGAGTAGTTCCTGATCTCCTCCACATGCAGGGACTGCAATAGTGACAGGTCCTTACACTTGCTTCATCTCACTTGAGCACCCATGCAAAGGCCAATCAAATATAAATGAATGGTGTAAACACCAAAGAGGGATATTTTAGTGTGATGACCAGGGCACTAACTAAATTTGATCAAATGAAACTAAGGAAAGGAAAAAATTATGCTGAATATCAGGAACATCTTTACCACAGGACTAGTGTCCCCAAGGGGGTATTGCAAACCCCATTGCTTGTGATTTATGAATGTAAAGGCCAGTCCTGCACTAAGAATGGTGGACTGGATAATCCAATAGGTCTCGTCCATCTCTAACTTCTATGATGTTATGAAAGACTATGTAAGCTATAAACAGAGCTGGTTGGAAATTGGAAATTCTGCCCCCACATAAAATTCTGACATTTCAAAAATTGTTTTGGCCCAAAATGTATCAAAAATATATGTCACAATATTTTTCAGAACAAAATATTCTGAAATAATTCAATTTGGAAAGGTTGAAATGATGTTTTGGAACATTTCATTGAATGTCAAAAAATATAATAAAATAAATATAACATTAAAATGTATCTATGAAAGTCAGAACAAAACAAAATGAAAAACTCAGAATGAAATGAAATGAGAAAGTCAAAACAAAGAACTCCACTTTGCTGTCAAATCACTTCTAAATCTTAATTTTGTTGAAATTGACACATTGCCAGAAAACATTTCCATTTTTATTTAAACAACATTTTTTGATAGGAATACTCTTGTCTTTTTACCATCTGTAATAATTTATTAATTTTTTGGAGGTGGGGGAAAGTCAAGTTAACTATTTTATGGAAGTGTATATGCCCACTATTTTCCAGCTACTACTCAAAAATTGGTTATGGGGCTATATGGCTTAGCACATAACTCCTACAATAGGGCTGTGTGGAGGCAATGTTATGATGCATACGTTTTAGTTAGTTTGCCTTAACTGTCAAATCTAATTTTATTTGAACCTCTTCTAGCAGGTTATATAATTTCAAAGGCTGCAAAGTTTCCTGTAGAACCTACCATCTTCAAAGGCACACAACAGCAAGCTCTGAACGATATGTTTTTAGGGCTCTGTGGGTGACAGTCAGGACACTACGTGCTGCACATCAGTAGGCCTCTATAGAAGATAACAAGCTGGAAGAAGAAACTAAATAAAAAGGAAAATGTGTCAATCAAAACTATTCCAGAGTGTTTGTCTATTAAACAGACACCTTTAGTAAATGTTGTTCCTTGCCATTCTACTGCAGCTCCACCTCAGTGGGAGCCTGCTTCAAGTACAGGAACATATTTACAGCATATTTACCAGATTTTCCTTTATGTACATACAGTGTGTCTTGAGAGGAGTGGGGAGAGGGTGAGCCCTCTGGGCCTTTCCCTCCAGCATCAGTGGTCTCTTCAGTGAAGGGAAATGAACATTCTGACAATGCAATCAATGGGAGCAAGGCAATGGCAGGGGAGCCTTATTGCACTGTTTTTGAACCTCTGCAAATTGAACCTAAAGAAAGCCATATTCTTCATGGTTTCTCTGCTGAGCATCATCCCTGCTCTCCATTCTCAGGATTGGTTCAGGCCCTCAACTTTTGAGATGTTTGTTTTTCACATCTTGCTAAGACAGTATATCTGGTTCATGGGGGGAAATAATCACTGCTAATACAAGGAATTAGTCTTTGGGCTGGAAGGAGTTTCCAGTGTCCTCACAAGAAACCTGATCCAATCCCCATTGGAATCAATGGACAGACTCCCAACTGACTTCAATGGGCTTTTGATCAGACCGACAGTGTTTGGTGATGGCCACAGCTCATCTAAACAGTGACAACCAGCAGATAACTGTATGACTGGCTCATGATAAATCAGTCTTATAACGGGATATTACATGTTCTTCTGGAGACATGCTCCCTTTTCAAATCTCTCAATTGAAGGGTAAACAAAAAGAAATCTATTTTGGTCTCAACCCAGGGACAGATTGTGATGGTCCTTGTGTGGCCACAAGGAGAAGAGGAGAGTACTAGAAACCGTTCCTCCTTTTGTAGCCAGGCATGGGCATCCCATAATATCAATCTCTGTGTTTTGGGCAGCCTTGGCTTGGTTTCTTGGCTGGTTTTAGTTATTTTGGACATTCTCTTGTCTCTGAAGGTCCCTGGACATGGCTAAGACCTACTTATCTACTATTTCACTCTCTCTCCTCCCTGTGAGAGAGACTAGCATGTTTGTCCATCTCTTATTGAAACAATTTTACAAGGGTCTTGAAAACTTGTACTCTCCCATATAGGAGCCTGCTGATCCTTGGGAATTGAATTTGGTGTTAACTTAACTCATGGAGGGAGAAGCCCTTTGAATCCAATAGATTCTTGCTCCTTGTAGTCCATGTCTGTGAAGGTCTCATTCTTTGTGGCCATTGCCTTGGCCATGTTACAGGGCCAGATGTCCCATCCATATTTTATTCCCTATTCCAGGGGTCGGCAACCTCTGGCACGCGGCTCGCCAGGGTAAGCACCCTGGCGAGCCGCGTGCCAGAGGTTGCCGACCCCTGCCCTATTCCATAATTATAGGTGATCCTTAGACCTGACCCCAAACTTATGACAAATACATTGAACTTTTATCTCAATAAGTCTGTCACTTTCTGTGGTTTTTTTTAATGCAGCCCCACCACTATCTTGGACAGGTTGGACTTCATACCTGTGGTTTTAAAAGAGGAAATAAATACTATTTAGACTGAACTAAACTGTTTAGAAAGTGGTACATCCTTCGGCCCGTGCCGCTTCCTGCAGCCCCCATTAGTCTGAAACGGCGAACCATGGCCAGTGGGATTGGCCGAACCTGCAGACGCTGCGGTAAACAAACTGTCCCGGCCCGCCAGCAGATTTCCCTGACGGGACACGTGCCAAAGGTTGCTGATCCCTGCAATATGTTCAGAGAACAAGAGTTACTATTAAGTAACTCTTTTTTTCCTCAGAAATTGAATTAGCCTCACAAATCTTCTGCATTTACTTCATATTATTAAAATGAAATCATCTCAGTGGTTCAGAATTGTCCACCAGCTTGCAAAATTCCCCCAGGAAATTCTCACTGAGTAAGAGTGCCAACTATGCCTATTTCCTCTTCACTCCAAGGGCCAGATTCTCATTTCTGTCTATAGGTAAAGGGTTCTGTAAATGTACAGAGCTTCAAAAGTGTGGTTTAATAATAATGAACCAAATCCAGAAGTGCTTCCCCAGGTACAAACGAACTCCCAACATTCTATTTTTCAGAGAATCCTCTCTATGTGGGATTGACCCCTCCTCCACAGCCATCTCCATGGCAGCATTCCTCTCTTCACTTCAGTTCATCAGAGTGGTTCAAGGATCCATGAAGGGAGAAGGAGATGGCAGTGGGCAAGCTGGAGTAATTCAAATCTGTTCAATTGAGGTATTTGGCTTTTTACTCCAGTGTAACTGAGATCAATATCTGTACTCAGGACTTTTCAAAAAATAATTAGTAAGTTCATTATCATTCTTAATACTTGGTGACACATATAATTCAAGTGTGCTGAACTATATACTAATAATTTCCAATGATTCATTTGACTATTTTCTATCAATAACTATAATTTACATTTACATGCTTGCTTTATTTTTCTTCTTAACTTGTGTACCTGCAGAGTGCTTTCACCTCATTCCTCCTGCTCTTTTTGCTTATCCTGGACTAACTCATTTTACCAAGCAAGAATTTAGAATTTAACCTTTATTGGTTTCCTGCCTCCCTTCCCACTCATCTTCTCCAAAATAACATAATTATTGGAGCTGAATAATTTTCTTCTCCCCCAGTGTAAATCCAAGGTACTTCTATTGATGTTGGTGGAGTTACACCAGTTTTATGCTGGTATCAGTGAGAGTATAATCAGGACCTTTGTCTTGTTAAGTTTAGCAAACAACATACTTAAATTCTTTAAATCAGAATATTTACTTGTATTGTACTGCCAGGCTTCTATACACTGCTTGTTATAACTTCTGTAATCATTCTTAATAAACTCTTTCAAATTAGATATCTATTTTATCATTGATCAGGAAATAAGTCTTAAATTAATTTATTGGTAAAGTGCTGTGTAAGTTTACAGAACTGTTGTTTAATAATAATCAGCCAACCCCAGCAGTGCTTCGCCAGGTTCATTCATACTCCCAAGATCCGTTTTTTCATTGGACGGTCCTCTCCATGTGGGATTGACCATAGCCATCTCCCTGGCAGCATTCCTCTCTTTGTTTGAATCCTAGAGAGGGTTCTCATGGGCCCAAAGATCCATGCAGGAAAGGGAAGAGGGAGAGGCAGTTGGCAGGCTGGGAGAGGAGTGAGTGGACTTGAGAGGGGGACATACATTTTTCCCACAGATGCCGTGGAGTCGCCCCCAAAAAGACAATGGAGAGCTGGACAGTATTTCCTTTCCACAGCCACATCTCCATGGTTGAGAACATCTCCACCTTGAACAGAGTATCCTAAGATTAATTGGTCACTGGCTCCAATTGAGATAGCTAAGAAGCAAGGGGTCACAGAGCTGCTGTGGGGTCACAGATTCTCTGCATAGATGGCCTTGGCCTATCACTGATGTCCTCTGATCCTTCAGGTTTTAAGGACCATATCCTCATCCTGTTTCTGGAGGCATAGTGTGGGGCAGATTAGAAGTAGCTTTGAATCATTAAGTTCATATTTATAGTCATCAAGTTTAAGGCCTGAAGGGACCACCAGATCATTTAGGGTGACCTGTATGTCACAGCCACCACCACCACCCAGCATCCTCACACTAAACCCAACAACCAAAATTAGACCAAAGTATTACAGCCCACAGGAGACTAGACTATTATGTGCCAAATGAGACAATAGGAAGAACCAAGGTGCACCAGTGCCTGAGGCCCCTGCAATGGCAGGGAAATGAGTGAGATATACTCAAATAATCCTAGTAAGCAGGGGTGCTGGAACAATTTGTACAGTGGGGCTGCTGAGAGCCATTGAACCAAACTGTAAACCCTGTGTATAATGGAAACCACTTCAACCCAGGGGGTGCTAGCACTCTCCCAGCACCCCTAGTTCCAGCACCTATGCTAGCAAGTGACCCACACACACATGCTGCAGAGAAAGCAAAAAGAACCCAAGTCACTTCTAATCTGACCAGGGGAAAAATTCCTTCCTGACCCCATATATGGCAATCAGTTAGACCTTGAGCATGTGAGCAAGAGCCAGCCACCCTAGCACTTGAAAGAGAGAATGGTCAGAGCCCTGGACCTCCCCATCCAATGTCCTATCTCCAGCCATGGCCATCCCTGATCCTTCAGAGGAAGGAGACCAACCCTCCCACTCCCAGAATACATTGAAGTTGAGGAATCCTTTCCTGACCCCTTCAGATGACCAGCTGAAGCTCTGAAGAATGAGCTTTTAGAAACATAATACATAAACCAGAAGAGAGCCTCATAGCTGCTTAACCCTGCTCCCTATCATCATAATCCCCCCTGTCATACAATTGAACTCATAAATTTGTCCATCTCTCTCTTAAAACTAATTAAGTTGTTTGCCCCCTAAAACTCCTTTTCAGAGATTGTTCCAGAACCTCACTCCTCTCATGGTTTGAAACCTTTTTCTAATTCCCAGCCTGAATTTGTTCATGGCCAGTTCATACCCATTTGTTCTTGTGTCAGCATTGTCCTTTAGCTTAAATAGCTCTTCACCCTCCCTGGTGTTTACTCACTTTAATGTATTTATATAGCGTAGTCATGTCCCCCTCAGCCTTCTTTTTACTAGGCTAAACATGAACTTCCAGTCTCCTGTTGTAATATAGGCCCTCTATTCCTTTGTCATCCTAGTAGCTCTTATCTGCATCTGTCCCCGTTTGAATTAATCTTTCTTGAACACTGGTGACCAGAATTATACACAGTATTCCAAATGAGGTGTTACCAGTGATGTGTACAATGGCATTAATACTTCTCTATTGATACTGGAAATGCTTTGCCTGATACATCTTAGGATCACATTTGCCTTTTTCACAGCCACATCACACTGATGTCTTATAGTCATGCTATGATCAGTTCACACACCCACATACTCTCTCCTCCTCTGTTGCTTCCAACTGATGATCCCGCAACTTGTAGTAGAAATTATTATTATCAGACCCTAAATGCATGACCTGGCATTTTGTACTATTGATCTTCATCCCATTTCTTTCACTCCAAACTTCAAGGTTGTCCAGTTCTTCCTGTATAATATTCTGATCCTCCAATGTTTTGACAATGCCTCCCAATTTTGTGTCATCAGAAAATTTCAGTAGTACACTCCCACTTCTTGTGACAAGGTCACTAATAAAAATATTGAAAAAAAATGGATTCTTGAGGATCTCCACCACTAATCTCCCTCCAGTCTGATAGCTTACCTTTCAGCACAACCCGTTGCCTTCTCCCCTGTAGCCAATTCTTTATCCACCTTACATTCTTGTACTAATAGCCATCTTCTCTAATGTAAGTAATAATTTCCCATGTGGTTCCATGTCAAATGTTTTATTGAAGTCCAAGTATATTAGATCTACTGCATTTCCTAAAAAAAAATAAAAAAGTGATTTTCTCAAAGAAGGAAATCAGATTACTCTGGAATGATCTATTTTGGTAAACCTATACTGTATTATGGCCTTTTACTGTTTATCTCATTGAATTTAATTATTCTTTCCTTCATTATTTGTTCTAAAGCCTTGCACACCACTGAGGTGAGAATAATTGTTTATATTGAGAATAATAATTTCCCCCCCTTTCTTAAACATAGGTATAATGGTAGCTATTCTCTAGTCATATGGTACTACCCCCAAATAAACAGATTTAATTAAAATCCTTTCTACTAGACAAGCATTCTCATGCGGCAGTTCTTTCAGTATTCTGGGATGCACGTTATCTCACCACACCTGGTCTGAGCACCTGAAGCTCTTCAAATTTTTCCTCCACCTCAGATCTGGTCATTTCTATTGCTACACACTCATTTCCATCAGCTGTCCTGTCTTCATGCCCATGTTCCATATTATCATCCTTACTGAAAAATGAGGCAAAGTATTTATTTAAATGTTGGGGGCATCTTTAATCTTCTTCCCATTCACACAGCATAGCAGCCCAATCTTACCCTTCCTTCTTCTTTTTTTACTTATATAAATAAAAACCCTCTTATTATTTATTTTAATTTCCTCGTAAAGAGCTACTTCAGCATGACTTTTAGCATTTCTCACTTTATTCCTACGTTTTCTAACCTCCAAGATGTAGCTTTATTGCTGATCAATCCCTTCCCTCCCGCCCCCCCTATTTCCTATAGGATCTCTGCTTACTCCGAATAACCTTTTTGAGATGTGAAGTATCAGAGGGGTAGCTGTGTTAGTCTGTATCCACAAAAACAACAAGGAGTCCGGTGGCACCTTAAAGACTAACAGATTTATTTGGGCATAAGTTTTCGTGGATAAAAATCCCACTTCTTCACATCATTCTTGCATTCTTGCATTTTTTACCCACGAAAGCTTATGCCCAAATAAATCTGTTAGTCTTTAAAGTGCCACTGGACTCCTTGTTCTTTTTGAGATGGTTAATTATTACAGCTGGGTCTGGAGCCTTTCCTTACAAGTTTTTTCCCCATGCTTGGGATTCAAATTTCAAATAGTTTTTCTAAATTTGATATGAAGAAATTCCAAGCAGTGTCATTTGTCCCAACATGCAGCACAATCATGGATTTCCCCCCTCTCCCATTAGGATCCTCTTCAGCCTCACATCCACATCTCATCTCCTGGCAGACAGAACACTCTCCAATTCTCTGGGTCTGGTGATAAGGTTTGTCAATTCTTCTGAGTATGGACTTCCTGATCACATAGAATCATAGAATATCAGGGTTGGAAGGGACCTCAGGAGGTCATCTAGTCCAACCCCCTGCTCAAAGCAGGACCAATCCCCAACCTGTCCCTTCCTGATGTTAATATGAATCTGTCTTATGTTCTCTCTCGCAGTCCCCTGTACATCATCCTCATTTTTTCCTTATGTTCTGGTCCCTGGCTATCTCCATTATCTCTTCCTCTCTTCTGCAGGGACTGACTTCTTTTCTTTTGTCCCTTGCAACCTCATCTTCTGACAGTTTATCCTCCTCATTCTCCAGTGCAGTAAACTTATTATTTAATTTGTTTTTATCACCACTAGCTGGTCTCTTTCTTGTTCTCATAGTCACTTTTTTTTTCTAGCTCAACCTCATTTTCTTGCAGTCCACACCTTCATATCCTTTTGTTCAACAGGTGTCTGCAAACCTGGTGTTGTCTATACCATCTCCTTTCTTATCTCCTGTATTATACTTTTCAAATCCCTGTCTGAATTCCATTGTTGTGTCCAGTTGCATTTCTAATCCTTGGAATTTCTATGCCAGGAGCTATATCAGGTAACCTTTGATGAATAAGTAGCTTCCATCAGATACCCACTCAAGGATGATGACAATCCTGCACTTGTGCATCTGACCATCTCTTTGGTTTCCTCTCCTTCTCAGGCCACTTCTAGTGCTGCCTCAGTAGCCATTGTCTTCTCTTCCTAGATCTTATTCCTAGAAAAGTGTGTGGGGGGGGAAATCCCCCAAATTCCTTTGTAAAGCACATCCCTCGCAGAAGGAGTGCATCTGAAGAAATGTTTTTTTTACCCACGAAATCTTATGCCCAAATAAATCTGTTAGTCTTTAAGGTGCCACCAGACCTTGTTGTTTTTGTGGATACAGACTAACACGGCTACCCCCTGATACTTGATAAGAAAATCTACTGTTAGCTGTTTACTGTGTGAATGTTTGCTAATCACTGGCTTTTAGATCTAGCCAAACTAGATCAGCAACAGCCCTTCATTAAGGGATATCAGTAAGCTCTGAATCAAGCCATATACCTGTAACAAATCACTCAAAAAATCAAGACCGTACCTTATGAGCACAAAATCATGACTCTCTTCTCAGGCCAAACTCCCACAAAAGCGCAACTGTTAGTGGCTAGCTGTTTAATGTACTTATGTCACATTTGTGTGAAAGGAAAAACATTATATATGAATTGCCATGATCTAGAGGAGTAATTTTGAATTCAATTGACATTTCAGGGGGTTAGATTGCTAAATAAATAATTAATTTTGGTTGAACTATCATTGGCAATCCCATTGGATATAAAGTTCAACTAGCAAAGGGCTGTATTGGTATAAAAGTCACCTCCCAAGAAAAGTGGAGAATTACAATTAATTTACCCTTCTGGGGCCTGATCCAAAGCCCACTGGAGCTGATGGGAGTCTTTCAATTGACTTCAAAGGGCTTTGGATCAGTCCCATAGTTTATTACCACTTGACAAATTTAAACAGCCTGTGTTATTCATTCATTTAAACATTGAATGCTCTCTCGCAGCCATCTTTGTTTATTTTAATTTCTTGTTTATCTTCAAATTCTATCTGATGAATAAAACTACAAATATAGAAAATTTGATGTCTGTATGAGTGAGCATAAGATAAATTCAATGAATTGGTGAGAAACTTCGTGTCCAATATTTTCAAACCCGAGTACCTAAAAGACAGGTACCTAAATCTATATTGAGGAACCTAAATAGAAAGGGCCTAATTTCTGGAAATACTGATCATCTACAAACCTCAAAGAAGTCAATGGAAATTGCAGCTGCTCAGCCAATTCTATTGAGGTTTCTAAATATGGATTTAGGAGCCTTATTTTAGGTATCCGGTTCTAAAAATGTTGGCCTACTTGGGTAACTGGTAAATTTTAATTTTCCAATGTGTGTTTTTCTATCATCTCTACTCTAAAGTTGTTGCATGTGACACTCCCAAACAAAACACTTTTCTGTTCCAATGTCTGTAGTAAACAGTTCCCTCTAAAAGGGATCATAACTTGGTCTTAGGTCTCCTTAAGGAACTGTTATTTAAACAGTAGTCTATAGAGTTGATAAAAGGTTAGCCTCAATGACTAATCCTGTCAATTTAAGACTGTCCACTGATTTACTCATTCACTTCTGTTGTTCTCTTAACAGAAAAGAACTGTGAGGAATATTCAGGCATGGGAAGCTGAATAGAAACTTATTGCAATTATAAGTGTAACTTTAGCGCCCTCTTGGCCAAGATGGAGTCTGCTCTGCAGGCAGCTCTGGCCAAGAGGAGGCGCGCTCAGGAATGCAGCAGGAGAAATCCCTTCCACCCCAGGGGCACCTGTTCCAAACCCCGCAGAGTGAACACACACACACACCCACAGGAAAAGTACAATGGATATAACAAAGGGAAATATTTATTTACAGAGGAATGAGAGGAGAAATACAACAAGGGGAAATATAGGGGGAGCAGTAACACAGGGTTGCATTCAAACCCAGGCCCCATGAGCCCAGTGGTAGCACAGTGTGAAAGGGCAGACACTGAGCAATGTGTCTGCACACAGAGTTCAAGAGTCCTGAGCAAGGTTCCAGTCCAGGGGTGAGTCTTGGGTGCTCCAGGTCGTCTTCGGCGCCAGTGAACTTTCCCCCAACAAACACCTCTGGTGCCCTCTTCTGCCGCTCTCTGCAAAGCCACACAGAGCGACCACCTCCCCACTTNGACTGAAAGTCACTTACAGTAATCTTAAATTCCTGGTGCAACCTTAACTTCCCTGGTTAGGCCACTCCTTTCAGTAGAGTTCTTCCAAATGTTGCCTTGCCCTAAACCTTCTTTGGATTGGGCTACCCTGACAGCTCAAAAGATTACCCAATAAAGGGGGAAAGACTTCTTATATTGCTGCAGTGATTCTTATATAAAACTTTGTCCAAGCAGTTGATATGTATGTAAAGAGCTCTGGGATACATCTGGAAAAAAGGTTTTGTGTGTATGAAAGATAATTTTCACTACTTCATTACTTAAACCTCCTACATAAATCTTTAAGATTATAAAATATTTGGAGCAGAGACTATTACTTATTATCAGGCCCGCTGACGGGGTGGGGGTGGGGCAAAAGGGGCAATTGAGCAGAGCCCCCAGCGATTTAAAAGGGCCCAGGGACCGCCGTCTGCTGCACACCTGTAGTGATGCCACTCTGGGCCCGCAGCAGCATGGGGCCTGGCTTCAGCCCTGCTGTTGTCGGACCTGCTTATTATGCACTTAGCACAATAGACCCCTGGTCTGACTGACTTCTAGGCACTACCACAGTCTGTTTAATAATAAAGGCAGGATGTACCTTTTAATTTTGGTTCACTATTGTTTTGCTTCTAATTAAAGACAAGGGTCCAGATTCTGATGCATTACATTGGTGGAAAGTCACTGACTACAGTAGAGTTACTCCACATTTACACCAGTGTAATTGAGATTAGAAACCAATCCAATTTGAAGATAGCTGTTAAGTAGCTTACCTGTACCACAGTAATCTAACTAGAGCCAACAATATTCTCGACTCATTATTTAGATACTTTAGAAACATGTATCTCAGTAGTGGCCAGTGGCCAAAATATGTGGGCGAGGTGGTAATTAGAAAAAAATTGCCACTGACAAAAATATTTCTGACCAGTCCCACTCACCCACCCATGCACCCACACACAATTATTTCTCATCTCCCAATTAAAACCAACCAAGCAACTAAACAATTTGAGTTCCATCCCTACACCCAATGAATAAATTCTGCCCCAACAATTTTTGCTATAATTAATCCCCTACCTCTGAGAATGATTGAGTAGTCCATTTCTGCTCTGCTCCCTACCCCTCAACTGGGCCACAAGCCTGCCCTTATCAGCTTTTTCCTTCAAATCATAGTCTTCCCAGTTCCTCGCGCTCTGTCACAGCTTTCTCCCACTTAGGTTCCTGGAGCTAGTCCTGAGATGGGCCTGGAACTCCGCGCTGAGACTGTGTCAGTGCTTTAGACCATGTGGGGGACATCTTGTTCATCCCAAAGAATGCTGGGAAAGAACGTGTAGGCATGATCTGATTTCAGTGCTGCTCTGTACTTTCAATGGAGGAAGTTGTCTTATGGGTTAGAAGCTGGCAGCCCTATGTGCCCTTCCTTCCCCAGACACCATTCAGTGATGCTGCTACTGCACTAAAAGCAAAACACTATCATCCTCTCCTCTTCTTCCAGCATATCCCACCATGAATCTCTCCACTGTGCTGCTGGAGGGGAGGGGGAAACAAAGGCATTAGATACAATGTTTTTTTCCTTTTAAAAGCAAGAAGAAGGGATTTAATTGGTGGACAATAGCCCCATTAATGGGGCGGGGAGAGTGGGGAGAAGGTCTGGTATATTATACCAGCTCTATGCCACTCAGAGATTCCTCCTAGACTCATAGACTTTAAGGTCAGAAGGGACCATTATGATCATCTAGTCTGACCTCCCGCACAACGCAGGCCACAGAATCTCACCCACCCACTCCTGTAACAACCCCCTAACCTATGCCTGAGTTATTGAAGTCCTCAAATCATGGTGTAAAAACCTCAAGGTGCAGAGAATCCTCCAGCAAGTGACCCGTGCCCCACGCTGCAGAGGAAGGCGAAAAACCTCCAGGGCCTCTGCCAATCTGCCCTGGAGGAAAATTCCTTCCCGACCCCAAAGATGGCGATCAGTTAAACCCTGAGCATGTGGGCAAGACTCACCAGCCAGCACCCAGAAAAGAATTCTCTGTAGTAACTCAGATCCCACCCCATCTAACATCACATCACAGACCATTGGGCATAATCAAGGATCAATTAATTGCCAAAATTCGGCTATCCCATCATACCATCCCCTCCATAAACTTATTAAGCTTAGTCTTGAAGCCAGATATGTCTTTTGCCCCCACTACTCCCCTTGGAAGGCTGTTCCAGAACTTCACTCCTCTAATGGTTAGAAACCTTTGTCTAATTTCAAGCCTAAACTTCCTAATGTCCAGTTTATATCCATTTGTTCTTGTGTCCACATTGGTACTAAGCTTAAATAATTCCTCTCCCTCCCTGATATTGATCCCTCTGATATATTTATAAAGAGTAATCCCTGAACAGAGGGAATTCTCATAGTGTTGGCCAAGCCTCCTTTAGATCCCCTTTGTGCTTCCAGGGTGGCACAAAGGGTTATGGGAGCGGTTCAATACCCCTAATCATTTTTGTTGTCCTTCTCTATACCTTTTCCAATTCTAATATATCTTTTCTGAGATGGGGGGACCAGAACTGCATGCAGTTTTCAAGGTCTGGGCATACCATGGATTTATATAGTGGCATTATGATATTTTCTATTTTATTATCTATCCCTTTCCTAATGGTTCCTGGGATTATGTTAGCTTTTCTTTTGGTGTGGATGCACATTGAGCAGAAATTGTCAGAGAACTATATGCCATGACTCCAAGATGTCTTTCCTGAGTGGTAAAAGCTAATGTAGACCCCATCATTTTGTATGTATAGTTGGGATAATGTCTTTTAATGTGCAATACTTTTCATTTATCAACATTAAATTTAATCTGCCATTTTGTTGTCTAGTCAACCAGTTTAGTGAGATCCCTTTGTAACTCCTCACAGTCTGCTTTGGACTTAACTATCTTGAGTAATTTTGTATCGTCTGCAAACTTTGCCACCCCACTGTTTATCCCCTTTTCCAGATCACTTATGACCAATGATGAGCTGCCAAAATCTTAGGAACCGGTTCCCTACCGGGTCTTCGGTGGCCCGGCTCCGGCGGGTGAAGGACCCGCGGCCTTAGACCCGGTAGGGAACCGCCCGGTGAGTACAACCCCCACCCCTGTCCTGCCCCCGACTGCCCCCCTCAGAAACCGCCACCCATACCCCCCTCCCCCGCTCCTTGTCCCCTGACCGCTCCTTCCCGAGACCCCCAACCCTACCGACCCCCCCGGACCCCACCCCGTGCCCCACTCGCCCTGCTCCCTGTCCCCTGACTGCCCCGACCCCATCCACCACCACCCCGACAGACCCCCAGAACTCCCACGCGGCGCCTACCCAACCCCCCCCTTCCCCATCCCCTGACCACCCCCCAGAACCTCTGTCCCATCCAACCCCCTCGGCCCCGGCCTCTTACCCCCACCGGGCCCGGGCCGGAGCCGTGCCGCGCAGCCGGAGTTGGGACCAGAGTCGGGGCCTGGGCCTGGGCCCGGAGTCGGGCAGCGCCGCGCGGCCAGAGTTGGGGCCAGAGCCGGAGCTGGGCCACGCGGCGCCTGGAGCCCTCCTCTTGCAATGCCCCCGCCCCAGCTCATCTACGGGAAGCAGGGGAGGGGGAGGAGAAGCCGGGGGGAGCGTCAGGGGAGGAGGCGGAGCTAGGTGAGCTGGGGCCGGGGGCAGGGCAGGGAGCTGCCAGAGATTTTGTTAAATTTAAAGGCCCTTTTAGAACCGGGACAACCGGTTCTAAAAGGGCTTCTAAATTTAACAACCGGTTCCTGTGAACCGGTGGGAACCGGCTCCAGCTCACCACTGCTTATGACTATGTTGAACAGCACTGGCCCCAGTACAGATCTTTGGACCCATTATTTACCTCTCTCAATTGTGAAAACTCAACATTTATTTCTACTCTCTGTTTCTTATCTTTTAACCAGTTACTGATCCATGAGAGGACTTTTCTTCTTACATTGCTTAAGAGCTTATGCACTTTGTCAAAGGCTTTCTGAATNCCCTCTGATATATTTATAAAGAGTAATCCCTGAACAGAGGGAATTCTCATAGTGTTGGCTAAGCCTCCTTTAGATCCCCTTTGTGCTTCCAGGGTGGCACAAAGGGTTATGGGAGCGTTTCAATACCCCTAATCATTTTTGTCGTCCTTCTCTATACCTTTTCCAATTCTAATATAGCTTTTCTGAGATGGGGGGACCAGAACTGCATGCAGTTTTCAAGGTCTGGGCATGCCATGGATTTATATAGTGGCATTATGATATTTTCTATTTTATTATCTATCCCTTTCCTAATGGTTCCTGGCATTATGTTACCTTTTCTTTTGGTGCGGATGCACATTGAGCAGAAATTGTCAGAGAACTATATGCCATGACTCCAAGATGTCTTTCCTGAGTGGTAAAAGCTAATGTAGACCCCATCATTTTGTATGTATAGTTGGGATAATGTCTTTTAATGTGCATTACTTTTCATTTATCAACATTAAATTTAATTTGCCATTTTGTTGTCCAGTCAACCAGTTTAGTGAGATCCCTTTGTAACTCCTCACAGTCTGCTTTGGACTTAACTATCTTGAGTAATTTTGTATCGTCTGCAAACTTTGCCACCCCACCGTTTATCCCCTTTTCCAGATCACTTATGACCAGTGATGAGCTGCCAAAATCTTAGGAACCGGTTCCCTACCGGGTCTTCGGTAGCACGGCTCTGGCGGGTGAAGGACCCGCGGCCTTAGACCCGGTAGGGAACCGCCCAGTGAGTACACCCCCCACCCTTGTCCTGCCCCCGACTGCCCCCCTCAGAAACCGCAACCCATAACCCCCTCCCCCGCTCCTTGTCCCCTGACCACTCCTTCCCGAGACCCCCAACCCTAACTGCCCCCCAGAACTCCACCCCCTGCCCAACTCGCCCTGCTCCCTGTCCCCTGATTGCCCCGACCCCATCCACCACCACCCCGACAGACCACCAGAACTCCCACGTGGCGCCTACCCAACCCTCCCCTTCCCCATCCCCTGACCACCCCCCAGAACCTCTGCCCCATCCAACCCCCTCGGCCCCGGCCTCTTACCCCCACCGGGCCCGGGCCGGAGCCGTGCCGCGCAGCTGGAGTTGGGGCCAGAGTCGGGGCCTGGGCCTGGGCCCAGAGCCAGGCAGCGCCGCACGGCCAGAGTTGGGGCCGGAGCTGGAGCTGGGCCGCGCGGCGCCTGGAGCCCTCCTCTTGCCCCGCCCCCGCCCCAGCTTATCTACGGGAAGCAGGGGAGGGGGAGGAGAAGCCGGGGGGAGCGTCAGGGGAGGAGGCGGAGCTAGGTGAGCTGGGGCCGGGGGCAGGGCAGGGAGCTGCCAGAGATTTTGTTAAATTTAAAGGCCCTTTTAGAACCGGGACAACCGGTTCTAAAAGGGCTTCTAAATTTAACAACCAGTTCCCGCGAACCGGTGGGAACCGGCTCCAGCTCACCACTGCTTATGACTATGTTGAACAGCACTGGCCCCAGTACAGATCTTTGGAGCCATTATTTACCTCTCTCAATTGTGAAAACTGAACATTTATTTCTACTCTCTGTTTCTTATCTTTTAACCAGTTACTGATCCATGACAGGACTTTTCTTCTTACATTGCTTAAGAGCTTATGCACTTTGTCAAAGGCTTTCTGAATGTCCAAGTACACTATATCAACCCTTGTCCACATGCTTGTTGACCCCCTCAACTCCAATTCCAGTAGACTGGTGATGCATGATTTCCCTTTACAAAAGCCGTGTGGTTGACTCTTCACCAACATATCATGTTGGACTATGTGTCTGATCATTCTGTTTTTTTACTATAGATTCAACCATTTTGAATGATACTGAAGACAGGCTTACCAGCCTATAAATGTCAGGATTACCTCTTGAGTCTTTTTAAAAATTGTTGTTAATTAGCTATGCTCCCATCATCTAGTATACATGTTGATTTAAGTGATTTATTACATACCACAGGTAGTAGTTCTGCAATTTCATATTTGAGTTCCTTCAGGACTCTTGGGTGAATACCTTCTGGTTNTCCAGCTCACCACTGCTTATGACTATGTTGAACAGCACTGGCCCCAGTACAGATCTTTGGAGCCATTATTTACCTCTCTCAATTGTGAAAACTGAACATTTATTTCTACTCTCTGTTTCTTATCTTTTAACCAGTTACTGATCCATGAGAGGACTTTTCTTCTTACATTGCTTAAGAGCTTATGCACTTTGTCAAAGGCTTTCTGAATGTCCAAGTACACTATATCAACCCTTGTCCACATGCTTGTTGACCCCCTCAACTCCAATTCCAGTAGACTGGTGATGAATGATTTCCCTTTACAAAAGCCGTGTGGTTGACTCTTCACCAACATATCATGTTGGACTATGTGTCTGATCATTCTGTTTTTTTACTATAGAGTCAACCATTTTGAATGATACTGAAGACAGGCTTACCAGCCTATAAATGTCAGGATTACCTCTTGAGTCTTTTTAAAAATTGTTGTTAATTAGCTATTCTCCCATCATCTAGTATACATGTTGATTTAAGTGATTTATTACATACCACAGGTAGTAGTTCTGCAATTTCATATTTGAGTTCCTTCAGGTCCTGGTGACTTATTACTGTTTATTTTATCTATTTGTTCCAAAATCTCCTCTACTGACACCTCAATCAAGGACAGTTCCTCAGATCTGTCACCTAAAAAGAACAGCTTGGATGTAGAGAATCTCCCCTGTATCCTTTGAAATGAACCCCAATGCAAAGAATTAATTTAGCTTCTCTGCAACAGCCTTGTCTTTCTTAAGGGCTCCTTTAGCACCTTGATTGTCCAGTGGCTCCACTGGTTGCTTGGCAGGCTTCCTGCTTCTGATGTACTTGGGGGGAAAATGCTGTTAGTTTTTGTGCTTAGCTAGTTGGTCTTCAAACTCTTTCTTGACCTTCTTTATTATACTTTTACAATTTTACAATTTTTACAATTGAAATGCCATAGTTTATCCTCCTTTCTATTTTCCTCAGTAGGATCTGACTTCCAATTTTTAAGGATGCCTTTTGGTCACTGACTACCTCTTTCACTCTTCGGTTTAACCAGGGTGACATATTTTTGGCCTCTTACTTCTTTTTGTTGTTGTTTATTATTTGGGTTATACATTGAGTTTGAGCCTTTATTGTGGTGTTTTTAAGTAGTCTCTATGAAGTTTATATGCATTTCACCCTTCTGACTGTTCCTTTAATTTCTGTTTAACTAGCATCCTCATTTTTGTGTAGCTTTCCCTTTTGAAGTTAAATGCTATTATGATGGGTTTCTTTGGCATCCCCCCCTCCCCCCCAAAAAAGGTGTTAAATTTAATTACACTGTGGTCGCTATTACCGAGCTGTTCAGCCATATGCACCTCTTAGACCAGATTCTGTGCTACACTTAGGATTAAATCAAGAATTGCCTCTCCCCTTGCGGGTTCCAGGACAAGCTGCTCCAAGAAGCAGTCATTTATGGTGTCTAGAAATTTTATTTCTGCCTCCCTTCCTGAGCTGACATATACTCAGTCAATATAAGGACAGTTGAAATCCCCCATTGTTATTGTGTTTTGTGCCGCTGTAGCCTCTTTGATCTCCCTGAGCATTTCATAATCACCATCACCATCATCCTGACCAGATGTTTGGTAGTATATTCCTACTGCTCTATTCTTATTTTTTAAGCATGGGATTTCTAGCCATAGAAATTCTATGGTACAATTTGATTCATTTAAGATTTTTACTATATTTGACTCTATGCTTTCACATATAAAGTGCCACTCCACAACCAGTATGGCATGTCTGTCATTTCTACATATTTTGTACACTTGTATTACCATGTTTCACTGATTATCCTCATTCCACCAAGTTTCCATGATGCCTGTTATATCACTATTCTCATTTACTGCCAGACACTGTAGTTCACCCATTTTAGTATTTAAACTTCTAGCATTTGTATATAATCACTTGTATTGTTTTGTCAATAATCAGTTGCTTGCCTTCATGTGTTATATATTTAAATGGGACTCTTTTATGTATGACTGTTCCCAGGACCTCTCAGAGGTCCAGAGGGGCCAGCTTTTGAGGTCCCTAGCCATAACAAAAATAAAAAATGACGACACATGGTCTAATCTTGTGCCACCAGAACCGATATATTTTTATTAATATTTATGAACATTTTTAACTCTTTAATATGACAAAATCTGTATCAGTTAACAAAAGAATTATGTCTTTTACCAAATCACATCTCTTATTTGCTTACATTTTCAGCTCGAAGCTGAAAGAGTGTGTCACATTATGGTCCGATAGGGATGCGCATAAAAACAAGTTGTGAAACTTATCAAATGCCAAAAAATTA
Source organism: Platysternon megacephalum (assembly GCA_003942145.1). Classification (NCBI taxonomy): domain Eukaryota; kingdom Metazoa; phylum Chordata; order Testudines; family Platysternidae; genus Platysternon; species Platysternon megacephalum. The sequence goes on along the minus strand of QXTE01000176.1, from coordinate 1,296,134 downwards.
ACAAGTCCCAAGCCAAATGGCCCTCCTGACACCCCCCCTTCCCCCGATTGGCCCTGATTGTTCCTTACTAGCTCCTGTTTGTACTTTACCAGGATATACATTTCCCACTTTAATAAATTCATCCCTAAGGGATGTCTCTGCCTGAACCGTGAACTTCTCTGTACCTGGCAGCTTTCCCTCTTTACTTCTGAATTTCTATTTTCATATTTAAAAACATATGACTTTTTTCTAAAACTGGGTATTTCATATTCATTTCTATCTTGTAGAAACTTCTCATTTATAATTTAGTTATATAGGAGCATAGCTATGTACAGTGCTTTAAAACAGTTCTAATATGCTCAATATTAATTTGTTTGTTCATTCCAATAGTCTTAAAATCTAAAGATGAGATTACAATATTATAACCCTAAACTCTAGATCTGCAGAGTTACTTGTTAGAATCATGGTAACTTGCTGTGTGCTCTTAAAGTAAAATAGTCAAAAGACAGATATTTAGAAATAGAATTGTCTGAACACTTCAATTTTCACATCATGAACTGGCTACGAGGAAAACAGAATTTTTGTCTGTTCCTAAGTTTACCTTCTGTAAAGAATCACCGGGTATGGAGCTGTTTGATGACACCCCCCCCCCCCACACACACACACACACACACAAAAGGGAAAGGCAACAAAGAGATGTGCATCCAAGTGTGATGCCTCTGTTCAAACTGATAACATAGTTGTGTTTATTATTTCTTGTTTATGGGCCAGTTCAGATCAGTGGCCATGCAAAGCTTTAAAGGTTGAACTGAGGTTGACAAATACTGTAAAGCATTAAAGATGAGGCTGTCTGTACCAAAGCTGGTAGATATTCAGCTAATCTCTATATTATTTAGGGTATACATTATATATATAAATATAAATTTATAAATACATTTTGCCCGTGCCGCTGTTGAAAAGTTGTGTGCATCTGTTTTATTCGTCCACTTTACAATTTTAACAACTTTGTTTAGGTCACAACTTTTCCTATCATAGGCTTAGCTTCTTCAACTTTAATACAATATTACCCTTGAAAGCAGAAGGTATTTCTAGCTTTGATATGATAACCAATGTAATACACACTATTCAATGTGACATGTAAATAGCAGAATATACAATAATAGTTATACTACCTTGTTGGTTTTATATACTGTGCCTTTAGCAACATAATCCATCCATCACCTCCTTCACCTTGTTCACTGTAACCTTGATACACGGCATAGAACTTCACGGATTTTCCTACAATAAAACTCAATCAGTTGTCAGTATGCTATAGACTCTCCCATTTAGCACTTATGCCTCCATTCTTTCTCATAAGACTTTAAAAAAAATCACTTTTACTTACTGAACTGCATACATAATGGGCTAGATTTTTTCTTTTAATATTTATTTCCAAAGATTTTCAGATTGATAGAATAAAAATTATACTATTACAAAGCAGGGTTCTTACAATACTATTTCAGAAAAATACATCAACTGAATTACCAGTATTCCACGAGGAAAGTATACAGCCAGTGCAACAGAACAAAGTTATATATAATATAGTCAACATAGGTTGATATATCCTGCAACAGAGGTATCATTGTTTAATTGACTGGCTACCCAATGTACCTCCTTATTAGAGACAACTGCAAGGTGGTGCCTTGTTTATAAGAAAGTATTGCTTTACTAATATAAATTTGTGCAGTAAGCTTTCTTTCTGAGACTTTATTGTAAGAAGTTTAGTCTACTCAGATTAGTAAAGCAATATCCTGGGTTTACCATGTAAATTATTTTGATTTTTTTACCAGAACATTAAGTCATATGTTTAAGCTTCACTTTCAATATCTCTTTGGGTTCACTAGCAAAATGATGAAGTGGGTTATGGGATTGTAATGGGTATTTAGATGAGCAACTCTATTTAGACTATTAACTAACTGCTTTGTGCCAATAAAGAGGTTCAGCACAAGTCCTGTGCCCCACATATGTCTTAAAGCCCCACTGTCCCAATATGTCAACCATTTTCCTTTCCCAACTCATTATACTTCATTTTTCTCCCATGCCTATTTTTAAAAGAAAAACAATAAAATACCAAACAACTCTTAGCACAATAATCAGCTCATTTATCCAGGCCAGAATTTGTTTGATTCTAACAAACTAAACATACTCCTTGTTTAGGACTGTCAATGTATTCAATGGATTTGTACTGGTGTAGCAGATCAGAAATTGGTCTGCTACAATATCTGTATTTCATATCTATGATATGTTAAAGTTAAAACAAATGGACAGGTATGTTGGGTTTTTTTTCAGGTGAATGTAATTTGAGTATCAAATAAAATGTAACCAAATATCTAAGTATCTGTCCTCTGTCCATTTTCCTTGATATGTAACTGGTGTGTTACATTTTCTATAACCACAACTCCCAATTTTTTTTTAACCATTCCTCAATGGTTGGACTTTTGTTTTCTCCCGCCCCCTCGCCCCCAGTGAGAGGCTACCAATAGACGAGCAGTTATTAGCAAATGAGAAGTTAATTCTTCACATCTCTCTCTCGACTAGCTAATTTCCTCCAGCTGGAGTTCAGGAAGGGACAGCCCTCTAACTCAAGCTTCCCAAATCACTTTACTATAAAATAAAGCCATAAATATATATACTTTTGCATTTTAATCTTTATTTTTCAGTTAATTTTGTATCCAGTACAACAGCCTCCTGTTTCTAGTCAGACACAGACTGAACTAGCTGCCAGCCGTGCTGGGGCTGGGTGATAAAGAGTGAAGAGTATCAGCTGCAAAAAGTGTAGTGGTAAGTGATCAGAGCTTGAAAAAACCTGAGCCACGTACACCTTTTGTATACTGGCCACATGCACCTTCTGTATCACCCACATTCACACCCAGCTCTCCAGATACCTCCAGCCCACTGGCAAAACATCAGCCCCCACTCACAGTTATCAAAGCCTCCAGGTCCCTTCTAGGCCCCAACAGGCTCCCGATCCCAAACCAGCTATCAAATCCATGAGAATTCAGACCTCTGACAAAGTCCTGACCTGACAATCCAGCCACCAAACCATCTCAACCTTCATCTCTACAGTATAAAATGCAGGCTGTTGAAGATATATTTTAAATACTATCTGTTTTACATTCAAAAAAAAATATTACCAAGATTTGAACTTGATCCACTGATATTTTACCACTACTGTGCTGATCACTAATAGGGTGTGACCCATCACCCAACCCCACTGCCACTGAAGTAAACTGTTAGCCAATACATGTATATTAGATGTGTTATATTCCACATGAAGGGATACTACACACATGGTATTACATATATATATGTGCGTTCATATACTTTTTATATATAAAGTGTTGAGAAGTTATGTTAAATGAATGTATTATGCTCTCCTCACAATTCTGTTCACACAAGTCAAGTATCCCACAATACTTTGCAAAGCTGAAATCAGTTTTGGCATCAGAAAATAGGAAGCCTGTTAAATCCAAGATACATGAATGGCTTGTCCTAGCACAGGTTGGGATGTACCTTTACACTCAACTGGTTTGCAATGTAGTATCCAAAACAGAGATAAGAAAAATACAGAACAAAACAACAAAGTAGGGAACTGTTACAAACTGGTGATTTGGAATTTAGTGATGTGTAAAGAGTTTTTAACTTCTAAAATCATACTATAAATACTACTAGCTGGAATGCATATCTTTGAAGCACACCTTCTGTGGAAAGTGAATATGCTGCAAGATAAGAATTGTTACTGCAAGGAGAGTATGTATGTATCCTTTTCATATTGTACTGCTTTGTCTTTAGATAATGCATTTAACAAAGTTCAGTTTCGTCTCTTGAAAATTTTTAAAGGATGAACCATGGGCATAGTCCAACAATTGGCTACACCTTTTAGTCAATAGAACTTCCACTGACTTGCTTTACTGTACATTGGATAAGGCCCTTGGAGAGGCAATTGTTAAAAGCAGAAAACCTGACATCTTCCCTATTGAAATACAAATCCAGTTTCCCAGGATCCAGACTGGAAGTGCCATTTTTCAATAGAGACATATATTAAGGTCTTAACTAGGGATGGTCAAAAAACTAGGAGTTTCTTTCTGTACAAAACTTTCCCCAATTTTCCAGTTTTTCAGCAAAATTATTCCAAATGAAAAACGGGGGAAAGGTTAGGGAGAGAAAGGGTGAACGAACCAAAGAACACCCCTGTGCCAGGCTACACAAAACACCACACTATGCCCAAAGGGGTTAGCAGGCAATACTAGGCCTGCTGAGCATGCTCTGACTGAAGGAGCTGGTTAAAGGGAGCTCAGAAGCCCAGGCAAAGAGTGGACAAGTGGTGGGAGGGAGGAATCCTTCTCCAGAAAGCCAGACAGAAGGCTGAGCCTGAAACGGGGCCACAGAGCAGTAAGGCCGAAACACAATGCCACCACCTGCTTTGAGAATCAGCAGGTCCTGCAGGGCCCTCCTCCATTGGACTCTTTTTTATTAAAATATTGACTGTGTGAACTAAGGCTGTGCAGCGTGTGATTAATCGCACTGCTAAACAACAATAGAATACCATTTATTTAAAATATTTTTGGATGTTTTCTACATTTTCAAATATATTAATTTCAATTACAACACAGAATACAAAGTGTACAGTGCTCACTTTATATTTATTTTTATTACAAATATGTGTACCGTAATAAACAAAAACATTTTATTTTTCAATTCACCTCATACAAGTATTGTAGTCTCTTTATCATGAAAGTTGAACTTACAAATGTAGAAATGTAAAAAAAAACCTGCATTCAAAAATAAAACAATGTAAAACTTTAGAGCCTACTTCTTGGTCAGCCAATCACTCAGACAAACAAGGTTGGTTACAATTTGCAAGAGATAATGCTTCCTGCTTCTTGTTTACAATGTCACCTGAAAGCGAGAACAGGCGTTTGCATTGCACTGTTGCAGCTGGCATTGCAAGATATTTACGTGCCAGATGTGCTAAAGATTCATATGTCCCTTCATGCTTCAACCACCATTCCAGAGGACATGCTTCCATGCTGATGATGGGTTCTGCTTGATAACGATCCAAAGCAGTGCAGACTGACGCATGTTCATTTTCATCATCTGAGTCAGCAGAAGGTTGATTTTCTTTTTTTGTGGTTTGGGTTCAGTAGTTTCCCCATCAGTGTGTTGCTCTTTGAAGACTTCTAAAAGCATGCTCCACACCTCGTCACTCTCAGATTTTGGATGGCACTTCAGATTCTTAAACCTTGGGTCAAGTGCTGTAGCTATCTTTAGAAAGCTCACATACGTGGACTTGTAGGCTCCAAAGTTTTACACTGTTTTGTTTTTGAGTGCAGTTATGTAACCAAAGAAAAAATCTGCATTTGTAAGTTACACTTTCACGATAAAGAGATTGCACTTCAGTACTTGTATGAGGTGAATTGAAAAATACTATTTCTTTTGTTTATCATTTTTACAGTGCATATATTTGTAATCAAAAACAATAATATAAAGTGAGTACTGTGCACTATGTATTCTGTGTTGTAATTGAAATCAATATTGAAAATGTAGAAAAACGTCCAAAAATATTTAATACATTTCAATTGGTATTCTATTGTTATAAGTGCAATTAATCGCAATACATTTTTTAATCACGATTAATTTTTTGAGTTAATCACGTGAGTTAGCTGTGATTAATTGAAAGCCCTAGTTTGAACTATAAGGGCCACAATTCAAACTGGAGGGACATCTAGATAGGAAGTAGCCCAGGGAAGTGGACTTAGACTTTCTGCAAGGAGGATCCTGCTGATTGTTGCTTCCCACAGGGCCCCAGGAGGGACCCAGTGGAGAGAGAGGTCTCGGGTTCCCCTACCATACCCCTCAAGGTCCGAGGCCCAGAAGCAGGTGGAGAGGAGAAGATTCCCAGCTTTGGGTGAGGAACAGGAACCTCTATCACCCTGACAAAGTGGCAAGGAGCTAGAAGTGATTAGTATGCTAACCACTAGGCCACCTGGTCATCCGACCACACTCTGATAACCCGCCCCCCTGAAATTTAGCTTTGATTCTGTTTGATTTAAATCAAAATGTTTCATTTCAAATTGTTTAATTGAAAGTAAGAAATTTTCAAATGGTATCTGTTTTCTTGTGAAAATTTCCATCTCTCACAAAAAGGCATTGTTCATTAAAGAAACTAAACTTTTCAATAAAATTTTGACTTACCCTTAGTCCTGAACAAGGGTGGTGATTAAAGATCTCATAGAAGTTTTCATAGCAGTATCATTGAGGTGTTAATTCTCCTGTCTCTGGGAAATTATATTCCTACTATTGACTATAAGACTCCCACTGTAAATTCATCTTCCTAGATATCTTCATTTACATCCTGACCTAATCTATTACATAATATTGCTTAGAATTGTTAAACTACTGCATTCCACACCAGACATAGCTGCATTTTAGTGGTGAGTGAAATGATTTCTGTATATGGTTTGTAAAGCCCTTTGGAATTTTTATAATTTAAAAAACTGAACAAAATGGGATTAATTTGTAGTGTTCCTATTTTTGTACTGACTTTTGAGTGCTTAATAGAAAATATCAGGAAAAATAATACAATGGGAAATAGTTAATAGAAAATATTATACCTAGTTATTACACATTTCTTATACAAACATTTCTGCTGTTGATGTTTTCAAAGGGAATGGAAAATATGTTTCAAAGGTTTAAAAAATGAAAATAAAACAAAAGCTCTCATTCCAGAGAGAAAACCCCAGGCTTGAGGTGTTTGGTTTTTAAGCCTCCATCTGTAAATGGTATGAAGATAAGCCTATGAACACCTTCATACATTCTAGGATTTAAAGCACTGATATTCTTTTGAAAAGTGATGCACTGAAAACTTAGATTTAGTATCCTGTGTGAGTCCTCTACTTTCCATCATGAACCTGAAAATGAGTGAATGGAACAACAACAACAACAAACACTCTTCACTATATCTGCAAAGAACTGCATAATCCCTGAATTGGCTCCAAAAAATGATTCTTTTCAGTGCTTGACTTTGGCTACCGAAAGGGAAGGAAATACAGGTGAATCATGTCCAAAATTCAACAGACCAGAAGGTGTATACATCAGTTCATCAGCACATGGCTAACTTCCTAAAAGTTACTCAGAGCTGTGCAAATAACTGATTTTTTTTTTCAGTTTTTCAGTTTACTGAACAATCAACCAAAATCAAATAGTTTTTGGGTCAACCCCAAACAAAAAAATCCTAATATTTTGACAAACCAAACAGTCAAAATTTGGAGTCAAACAAACTATTTCATTCAAGCCAAATAGAACATTTTCATGAGTTTTTAACTATATTTAAAAAAAAATAACACTGAAGTAAATTTCTAAACTAATAGTTGTTCTGAATTGAAAAATCAAAACATTTCATTTCAACATTTTAGAAATGAAACATTTTGATGGGGGAGGGGAGATTAGATTTTGTTTCAGTCTAAGTAGCTCAGTAAATTCAACACTAATTCACAAAAATTTTCTGTCAACCAGAACCACATTACTTGGCAATAGAAGATTTAAACAAAATTTGACCCAAATTTTATCATAACATTGTTGCTTGACCTCTGATCTAGAGAGATGGGGAAAAGGAAACAAAGAACCTAGTACTATAATAAAAAGGGATGCTGATCAATTTTATGTTAAATGTGGTAAAGAATGAAGAGAAATAAGATGATTTTATCTTGTTTTTAAAATGCTGATTGCCTACCTGGATTCCAAATAGATATAGCCATAGGGAGATTAAATGCATTTATAGGTAAGCGTGTGTGGTACTCAGCATTGTATCTAAGAAACCTTTCACCATACCAAACACCTGTCTGTTCAATTGCCTATCTATACCTTTATGGTTGCAAATGCGATCATGATTGTTACAAAGAGGCAGGAAGACAGTTGTGGAGTGGTTGATGAAGGCTCTTACTCTCCAGTGAGGACACCTACCACATAAGTTCCTCGGGCACTCCTATACCATCACAGAAACACCAACATCCCCTGTGTGCTTCGCTATCCAACAGCCACTGTGCTGCAATACCGTCCTCTTGTATGCACCCCCATCCCTGAGACCGTTTAGATGTTCCCTTCTGTCTATGAGATAATCTCAGAGGTGACTACTCCATGGTTCACTCAGTTCTCCAGATGAGCTTTCCCTGCATGCATATTCCTCTCTTCCATGAGAATCCTTAGCCTAACTACCCACTAAAGGAGAGGGATGGTGCGCCTCTCATAGACTAACTCCTACTTACTGAAAAGGAGAAGAGAAGGTTTCTCAAAGCCTAAGCTTTCTCTCAGGGCACATATACTGAAGAGGAAAAGTGGGAGGCTGCTGCTCCTCATGGGTCAGATCTTCTCTCTTTGATCCTGCATGTAGAGCACTATGGGAAGGTGACCTCTCCTTCCCCAAACAGAAGGGAGAGTGTTCTTCCTAATACTAGCTCCCCACAAGAGAAGCAAGAAGTCATCACAGCCAGTTCTTTCTTCACCACACCCTCAGAACAGTGATTTGAGGTAGGGGTAGATGTCTCCCATAGTCTCATCTCATGCCTGCATTGAAGGAAAGACCTCTGAGGCCTGGAATTTGCTTTCTTCTGCTGCAAGATATGGACCTTCCTTCAACAGAGGTCTAGGCGCCTTGTTTTTAATATAGGGTAGTAATTTGGAAAGGTTACGGGCTATTGTTTCAGCTGCTCTAAATTGGCGTAACTTCATGGAGAGAGATGTGTGCGAGAGAGATGTGAATCAGGAGAGATGAAGAAAACATAAGAATATTCTAATTTAATTATGTTTTTAGAAGTATTTCTTTTACCAAGTAAGTGGGAGAACACCAATGCAGAATGGAGCTCTCAGCATTTCCATATATAAGAAGTTCTGGCTGAGAGCCTAACAATAACTCTGCCTCTTACCACAGAGCAGAGCCGACAATATATGTCTCAAGGAAATTTCTATCATAAATTGCAGGACAGGAATCACCTAAAGAAACATTAAAACCAGTTAAGTGGCTTCCCAAGAAGAAATCACTAAAGCAAAAATTGAAATGCAGGGACTGCCATCACAATATGAATAGGATTAAACATCCATCCTGCAAGAATGGAGTTATCTGTTTAAAAGGTATGCATTTGAATGCATTACATTATTCTAGTTTAATTTCTCTCAAAGGGTATTTTGACAGTACTAAAAGTTACAGGCTGATGCCGTGACAGCAAGTCAGATAGAAATATTCCAAATGTACCTCATTGTTGAGGCTTTGTGAATGTGTAAAATTAATTTCTGATTATTTGGCAGCATGAAGTGAATATCTATAGGAATACAGATTTTTGCCCTGATCAACAAGTCTAACTGGTAAATATTATGACAAATCCATGAATCAGGAATGGGTTCAACAATCTCAATTTATTGTGACTCAAATGTGGCAATAAGAAATTCAGGCTTAAAAGCAGACAAGGGTCATTTTCACATTATGTCTCCCCTCTAACATCCATGGCTTTTTAAAAACATTTGTAATACTGTTTGCAATAAACATACATTCCAGGACCTCCCATTCTCCTGCAATATCCATTGAAACAAGTGTACAAAAACAGTTTGAAATGGAAAATGTTCAATCTAATTTTTTTCCCCCAGGGTTTCTCCACTGTTTGATTAGAGAATGGCTGTATTCAAACATATTACCATTCTGTCAGCAGCACTCACAGATTTGTACTTTCACTGCATGATAAATGAAGTTTACATAGTTTATGTTGTGTGAGGGATGGAAGCCAGTGATACAAAACACATGAACATCACTGAGAAAGTGTCTGATTTTGTTAATCATTAAACACCACATACACTTAAGGTTTTAAATAATTGTATATTATACATGTAAACTAAATGGGTCAGATTCTCAGATGCTGTCAATCGATGTAGCTCCACTGAAGTCAATAGCAATATGCTGATTCACACCAGAGAAGGATCTGGCTCAATATCCTTTCAATATACTTGTTACTTGAAAGGTTAATGGTTAATATAAACCCATCATTTACACAACTTTACTTGCTGGTATATCAGTGGATGACATTGTTGTGAAAAGTATCAGAGGGGTAGCCGTGTTGTGAAAGTCACTTGATCCCTTCCACTGTGGTTTGGAAAACAGTACACGTGCAAGATGTGTGTACAAATTAGAGAATTACACTGCATTACCACCAGTTTACACATGTAGGCAAACTACTTTTTTTTATTCCTGCAGTGTTTGCTTTTGCACAAACCATTCATCCATTCAGCAAGTTGATGGATCAGTTTTGTGAAACTGTAGCATCAACACAAATAGAATACTCTATTAATATTTACAGATAGTCCGGGTCAGGGTGAGCACACTCTAAAAACAAGTGATATGTTGTTTATTAGCTTCTTTTAAATAAAATGAAAATTACTTCTATAAATGGAATTGTATAGTTAAAATTCATTATATAGAGCAAGTTAAACATGAAAATCCTAGAGGTCTAAAACTTTCTTTTAAGAATGAATCACAGAGATTTTCTTAAAATAATAAAAAAAAAATACCAGTACATCAAGAATTCCATTGCTCACATAATAAAGTCTCTCTGTGAATAGCAATTAATTATTTAGGGGCATGACCTACAATAAGTAAAAACTCATAGGGCAGATGAGCTATTGTAAATAGATATAATTCCATGTGAATGGAACTCTGCCTGTTTACATCAGCTGTGGTTCTGGCCCATATTAATTAGGTGTGCTTTTGAATAGTTAAATGAATGAGACTGAAATATAGGGTTGCCAACCCTCCAGGTTTGGCCTGGAGTCTCCCGGAATCGGCATTGATCTCCCGGTGACTATTGAAAGCAATCCAGGAGATGTTAATAGGATATTTTAAGAAATGACAGTATGTCATGTTGGGGAAAAAAATCTCCCAGAATAGCTTCAGTCAGAGTTGGCAACCTTACTGGAATAACCTGTCCAATTTTGGTACTTACCTATTAGAAAGGGTGCTGACAAATGGGAATGGGCTAAAAAAAAAAAAGCTACAAGAATGATTAATGGCCTAGAAAATCTGTTTTATTAAAGAAGTTCAGTTTATTTAGTTTATCAAAGAGAAGGTTAAGAGTTGACTTGATCATGGTCTACAAGCATCTATGTGATGAGAAGATTTCTGACAGAGGACTCTTTAATTTATCAGACAAAGGCATAGCAAGAACCAAATAGTGGGAAACTGAAACTAGATAAATCCAAACTAGATATAAGGCATAAATCTTTTTAGCTGTCAGGTTAATTAACTATTGGTGCAACTTACCTAAGGATGCAGTGGATTCTGCCACTTGAAGTAGTTAATTAAGGTTGCATGTCATTTAAAGAGTTATTATATAGCTCAAACAGAAGTTGTGGGCTTGACACACGAATCACTTGTTGAAATTCTGTGTAATGCTGTCCCTCTTCTGACCTTATAATCTACAAATATCCACAGTTACATAGGAAAAATACAACAGTAGTAAAATAGAAAGGAAACATTCGTGCTTCAGCTTTAATGCAAACTTAAACTGATCATGGTCAGCTGGGAACTTTCCTTATGTAATAACTATTGAAGCACCTGGAATTGACTACTACTGGAGACAGGATCCTGGATTAGTGGACCTTGGTCTGAACCAGAGTTTCAATTCCATCTGTTCAGGTTCTTATGCTTGTATTCACCACCACTGTCTCAAAGCTCCTTTGTTCCTATGATTTTTAAAGAAAAGACCAAATGTGCCAAAGCCCTTCATCTTAAGAAAAAATACATTTATTGATCAGGAAAAAATGTCACACTATTTTCGATATTTGGGTCTTTAATTTGCCATCAGTCAAAGGATCTGTGGGACTGAAACACTCTTCAACTACACCTCTACCCCGATATAATGTGACCCGATATAACACGAATTTGGATATAACACGGTAAAGCAGCGCTCTGGGGGGGGGGCGAGGCTGCGTGCTCCGGCGGATCAAAATAAGTTCAATATAATGCGGTTTCACCTATAACGCGGTAAGATTTTTTGGTTCCCGAGGACAGCATTATATCGGGGTAGAGGTGTATATAAGTCATGGATCAGCAACCTTTGGCCCGCGGCCCGCCAGGGTAAGCACCCTGGCGGGCTGGGCCGGTTTCTTTACCTGCCGCGTCCGCAGGTTCGGCCAATCACGGCTCCCACTGGACGCAGTTCGATGCTCCAGGCCAATGGGGGCTGTGGGAAGTGGCGCGGGCCGAGGGATGTGCTGGCCACAGCTTCCCACTGCCCCCATTGGCCTGGAGCGGCGAACTGCAGCCAGTGGGAGCCGCGATCGGCCGGACCTGTGGATGCGGCAGGTAAACAAACTGGCCCGGCCCGCCAGAGTGCTTACCCTGGTGAGCCGCATGCCAAAGGTTGCCGACCCCTGACATGAATAGTTATTACTCAGTAATTTCCAGTGTTTTCATGAGTCACTCAAATAGCTATAACAGGTCATCTTGCCTCTCCTAATTGGTCCTCTGATATTAATGACAGGGAACCACGCCTGCCTGAGCTGTTCAACCACATGCAGGAGGCACTTGAAAGAGGCAACTTCTTTATCTTTATCAACCTCCCAATCCTAGAAGGGATCTACTATGGATAACCTCTAAGGGCTTGATCTTGCCCCCTATTTAAGTCAAAGAAAATCTTCCATTGACTTAAACGGTGCAGGATCAAGCCTTAAAAAAACCCCAACATTGATATAAAACTGCCCTTGACAGATATGTTGTTTTCCTCCCTCTCGATCGTTAGACAAGTTTACAACATTCCTTCTACCTATTTACAACATGGCCCCAGCACATTTCCCCCAGTGTGTAGTGTAGCTGTTTTTATACTTTTTCCTTCTCTTTCAGGAAGAAAATATTTTCAGAAGCAAGAACAATGGCCAGATGTATAATGGATATTTCCTCCTTAGGACACATTTAAAAAGAAATTAATTAATAAAAACTTTGTTAATATCTGCGAGGTGTCTTCTCTCCTGATCATGTTTATCATATATTTTTGTCAGAGGCTGAAGTTAAATTTTATATATTTCTTTCTAAGATGTTTTACTGTGAGATCAGATAAATGTTAGTAATAATGGGTATTAAACTGCTTGGGCCAGATCCTGAACTACATAAGTCAGCACAGCTCCATTGATTTACACCAGCTGAGGATGTGATCGTTTCTATTTAACATGAACCAGAGCCTTGGTTTTGGTGCTTGCATCTGGTTCAGAGTGATCTGGTTTTGAAGGCAAGCCTGGAAAGTGGAACTTTCATTTGAAGGCAGATTTAAAGGAAAAGCTGAACATCCAAAAATGAAACAAATGATGTGTCATTATTCCCTCCACATAGACAGAAGGATCAGGTCTGCATATCAAAGGAAATACTCTTTCCATATAAAAGTCCTATATTAGCATGTTACTGGTCTCAGTCCACTGCTTGCCTAACCTCCCAATCCCTCTTCTGCATCCTCACTCCGCCTGCCCACAAAGCTACCCTCTATTCTCTCCTCTCCTCTCTCCCATTTTCCCCTCTTCCTATGTATGTCCTTATTCAATGCTGTCATTCCCTCCCTTCCTTTTTACTGTCCCCTGTNCCCCCCCCCCCCCCCCCCCCCCCCCCCCCGCCGCCCTTATCCCTCCTGGAAATAGAAAATACAAAAAAAGAAATTACAAATCCCACTGCAGAACTAACATGATGGTTGATACCTTTAACTCTCTTTGTATGTTACATCCCTTTCTCTTGCTCTTCATCTCTCTTGTCTCTTTAGGCACCAGCCCTGCAAACACTTAGTCCCAATGAAATCAATGGGGCTTCTGCACCTGCTTAAAGCTGAATAGGGATGTACTCAAGCACATGTTAAATAAATAATTTGCTGATTTGGGGCCTAAGTCTCTGAGGCAACAAGTTGCCTGCAGCCATTTGTAATAACAATAATAAAAAAAATCATGTGGTATGAAGAAATACCTGTCCTCCACATACTGATATTAGTGGCTATCAGTAACTTTAGACATATCACCACATAATATTTAACATAAAGGGAAGGGGAAGGATATGAAGATTTTTTTTTGCGCATTTCATAGATTCTTTAACAGGAGAGAAAAAAATGAAATTCCAGGAGATCAGGCCCCAAACTGAATTACATACCTACTGCAAAACTTATCTCGACAAGCAGCATTAAAAAATAAAATAATTCTTACATGATCTTTTAAGAAAATTAGAGATTGAGCTTACTAAATTATCATTTAAGTCCTGAGCAAGGCTTACTTATACATTATTCAAGTCAATGAAGGTCACAGTGAAGCAGACTTACCACTGACCTTGCTTCTGAAGTTGGTTCAGTGAACATTAAATAGAAAATGAGTTAGTGGAAAAAGAATTTTAAGAATGTCAGTGGTATGCATCATCAATAGGCAACATGTTCACCTCAAAGGCAGAATATCAGTTGTCTCAGGTCCATCCATGCAAGTTTATCCCATGCATTCATGTATTATCCATGAATGTGTCATCCTCAGGCATTTAGGAAGGATTGATTTATCTGCTTAGTAAAACATTGAGGTATGTCTCAGTCTATTTTCTGGATACTAAAGATGTTGGGTACAATGTGCTTTAAACGAAAACATGGCACAGGCACTGACTTTTGTTTTCACTGATGGGTGCTTTTGTGGGGGTGGGGAGGGAAGAAGCAGAGTGAGGGTGATGCCTTGGGGGAAGAGGCAGAGTGGGGACGGAAAGAGGCAAAGCATGGGCAGGGCCATGGCAGGAAGAGGCTGAGTGGAAGCGGGGCCTCCAGTTGAAGCGCAGGCAGGGCGCTGGTGTCTCCCCCACTTCTCGGATGCCTCTGCTGGCGGTGCTTCAAAGGTGTCAGACTGGCGCACCGCCAAAGAGAGGTGCACCGCATCCTGCATTTCTTGCCCCATTTGGGGAGCCTTCCCAAGACTCTTATACCTGCAGCCCATGCTGTGGCTCATGGGTGCTGAACACCCCATATTTTTTTCAGTGGTTGCTTGAGCCCTGGAGAAACCATGGAGTCAGCGCCTAATAATCATAGATATTTAAGCCTGTCATTACACTATTCGTGATTATTGACAGGAATAATAGAAATGATTGTTCAACACACAAGTCTATATTAAACTCTCTTTTGACTTTACTGTATGAAGTGTTGGTCCAATGAATGATATTACCTTACCCACCTTGTCTCTCTTTTGATATTATTATCATTTATGATACATTATAGCAGGTGCTGGTTACACCTGCTTTGGTGAAGGTAAAAGAATCTCTGTTCTAACCTCTTTCTGATGAGGTGTGTAATCCCATGCAACTGGAGAGCAGAGAAGATCCAAGAAGAAATAGGAAATAGGCCAGCTGGGTTCAATTACAGCTCTGGTGTAAAAAAAAATGAAACTTGGCTTTGGAGGGAGAAAGAAGTTCTTCCTGAGAACAAGACTAGAGGTTCTTAAGCTAAAGAATCCTCTAAGTGGTGAGACCAGAAGGCAGGGTTATTCAGAAGGACAGACTGATTTATTGACCATTTGATTGTTTCTTTGGAAGGGATTGGCTGGAGAAAGCCACTGCCTTTTGTTTTCTTTGAACTGGGCTGCAAAAAGACCCCAAGGGGCTGCTGTTGAACTGAAGTTCCTCATACTAAAGGGGAACAGGTAACTGCCTGCAAATAAAGGGAGAAAAATCAATTTTTCCCTTTGGTTTGGTGATAGTTTGAAGAACAAGACTTGTTGAGAGACATCCTTCCCCTCTTGCTCGAGGGGTAAGTCCACACTCTCCTCACACATCCCTATCTCTGATCCATTCATATGTATGGCTGAGAATTGCCATGCCAGCTCTCTGTGTAAGGTGACTCATGTGTCTTGGAGAAGAAAATTGAGGAAAATCCGTCCAGACATTTTGAGTAAGGGGAGAATAAAACACCAGCATCAACACCATTGTAGAGAAAATACTACCCAAACAAAGTCAGCTTCCTCTTGTAGCAACAGAAGACAGATGTTCTTGCCGGGTCTGCCCAGCCTGCTCCACATTCAACAGCCACCCTATATAGTATCTTGCCTCAAACCCAACGTATAGAGAGACCAGAGGCTTTGATAGCTAGAGAACAGGCAAGGCCCATTCAAAGTGCAGGCTGAAGGCCTGATCCTGCAAGCTACTGCAGCATCCTCCCCTTAACACTGGAGGAACTGAGGGCACTCATCATCTTCCAAGGATATTGCTGAGCGAGATGCTGCAGGAGCAAAACATTACGCACTTCCCTGGCAAGATAAGGATCCAACAGGTGCTTGAGGAATGGGACCTGGATCACAGATACAGTGCAAGATGGGAATGATGAGAGGCACAGAGAGGGGAGGACAACACCCCCCTCCCAGATCATTAAGTCAGTTATTCTCATAGTGCTCCTGTATCTCTGGCTGGCTGCCATGCTTTCAGTAGGATCCTGGTGTGTGGCAAATGCACTTAGAATGCCAACTGCTATTAGAGTGTATTTATAAAATAATACTAATGGCTCATAATGGAATATTTTGCCTTTTGATATAAAAACAATCTGTGAGTACAACAGGGATGAGGAAAGCAGGGAGGAAATTATTGTTCAAAAAGCTTTTAAATGCTCCTGCTTGTTTTTGTTCGTATTTTTTACAGATTTTTTGTTCCCAATAGGACCAATTCAAGGCATTGCACATTCACAAAGGGCTATATTAGGAACTTAGCCTAACAGTCCCTGTGTTATCAGGGGAGCTGGTGGGGTCTGATTTGTAGAAGTGCTGAGCCTGCATAGCAGCAACTAAACTCAATGGAAGCTGTGTTTTGCACATATAAAGAATGATATAATGGTAAGTGCTCAGAAAAATCAGATCCTATATTCAAATTGGGCACCTAAAATGAGTGAATACTTGTTATGCCCTTAATCTCTATGGTCAAGAACTACAAAGGCACCTAAACAGCAGACTAACGTGCCCAAGTCCCAGTTTTAGTCACCGCTCTGATCCACAAAACCCCCATGTGACTGCTTCCTCAGCCTTAGTACTTAAAATCACTTGGAACCTACAGTTTCACTGTAAAAGTTCTCTTGTTGCCTAACTTTTTGCCTCTGGGCATGCACACTGCTGCCTCACTCTTGGCATCTGGACATCTCTTGCCTAACCCCCAGTGCAATCCATGAGATAGGCACAGGAGTGCCTATCTCACCAATGGGGCCCAATCCAGTAGGTGTGCTTGGAGGCTGCCTGCCAAATCAGGTCCCATTCAAAATCTGGCTGGAAAAGGAGGAGTTTGTGGTAGTCCCCACCTTATAGCCCACTGGTTAAAGCACTTACCCAGGGAGTTGGTCATCTGGGTTCAAGTCCCAAGACTGCCTGATAGGGAAGAAAGATTTGAACTGGTGGCTGGGATATTCCATTGTGGAGCTCTCTCAATTTCTCCTGCTGAAGCTGTTCCACTTGGGATAAATAATTAGAGTCAATGGGCCAGAGAGAAAGTGTGTGAGAGTGATTCTTAAACCTGGAGGTTAGGGCACCCACCTGGAAGGTGGGAGATATAGGGGCCAGTTCCCCTGCTCAAATGACTATTTATCTAAGTGGAACAGCTTCAACAGGAGATATAGAGGGAGCCCCATCAGGATATCCCTTAGCTCAGTGGTTAGACCATGCACCTGAGAGGCAGGAGATCCCTGGCCAAATCATTTCTCCCCACCAGGCAGTGGGGAAAATTAACCATGGGACTACCACATCCCAGGTGAGTGCTCTAACCAGTGGCCTAAAGTTACGGTGGGCAACATCTCCTCATCCAGCAGGTATGTGTCGAGTTATGTGCCTGCCTACCACATTGTCACAAGAAACAGCTCACGCACTTACACTGCGTGACTGCAGGGGAGGGGTTCCCAACTGTGGATTGCTAGCAGAGACACGTGCCTCCATGCAGCCTGATGTAGGTGCCTATCTCCAGGAAAAGGGCAGGGCATAGGATACATCTCTTTTGTCAGCATCTCCCATCATCTAGCTTAGGTTGCTCTCTGCCTAACATGCTGGCTTTTTGGATCACATTTTAAGGAGCCTACCTATATTCATTCATGGTATAGCCTAGGTGCCTAACTCAGGCTTTGTGGATCACAGCGTTGTTCCAGCAATTTTCTAGATGCCTAGAAGTTAAGCATTGCAATCAATTTGTGGATCTTGTTCTCTGTGCCCTAGCTCCACTGACCCTGTAAAATGGGGACAATACCAGCCCCTCATCTCACAGGGTGTTGTGAAAATAACAATGTTTATGAAGCATTCAAACGGTACCATAAAATAATCCATGAGAAATTCATAATTCTGTATTCATAGCAGGGATTAAATAGTGTGCAGTAAATAAGACCTGGGGCCACACACTGAACAACAACTATAAAACTAAATATTGACAAGCCGCTCACTCAGTGAGCTCCATCCACCCTGTGCACTGAATGTGGTATGGGTCCTTTGGAAAAAACTAGTATGTGATCTGTAATCTGAGATTCTAGAATTGCATATGAGCAATGTTGCACAAGCTACTTTTATTCTGGCAATTCTTAACTTTTGCACCCTTAACAGTTTTGTGTGTGTGAGTGAGAGAGAGAGAGTGAGAGAGAGAGAGAGAGAGAGAGAGAGAGAATGTGTAATATCAAATGCAAACAGTGGAGGAACAAGAATGGAGGAAAAATGCTGGAGAGTGTATGGGATCTTGCTCTGCATATAACATACATAGGAAAAAGAAAAGGAAAAAAGGAGAAGTTGCATTTAGCAGGTGCTCAGTAGCACATTGTAGCAGGACTCTTAATGACAGTAGACATAGTGCACTTGCAAGCGTTTTCCGTACACAATTTTGAATGAATACAAATGGAATCTAGATTGAACCCCCTCAAAAACACTAAAAATCCATTCTGTAGACCATAGGCAAGTCACTATTTACCCTATTTTTGCCTCAGTTTCCCCATCCATAAAATGGAGATAAATACCCACTTTTGTAGAGTTCTTTGTGCTCATTGAATAAAAAGGTGTTCTTAGGCTGGCGTGTTAATACTTCAAATTACTCAAACATTCGTTAATATTATTGAATGTGCATGCTATGATTACACATATTCCCCATTGTACAGTATATGATTTTTACAGGTATTATTTGGTGGCAGTCTGCCCTTTGCACAGATGTGTCTATCAACATCAGTGCCTACAGCATATTTGCTGACCTTCAGAGAGCTCTGACGTTAGTTATCTTGCAACATTTAGTTTTATTATTTTACCCAAAGAAGGCAGCATGTGAGCAACTATGCAATGCTTTTATCCTAATAATTGATTCCTTATTCATAAATATGCAGAACACTCTTTCTTCATTTATGATAAAAATGAAATGAGTTTGTTTCACTAAAACTCAATACACTGTAAAACTTATAGCCAAGGTATATTGGTATCACAAGAACATATTCAAGGTTGTACTTGTTTAAAACATGTGTAAATATTAAGGGCCCAATCCTGCAAACCCTTACACATGTGATTAACTTTACTTATGGGTGTAGATTCATTTAATTCAGTGGGAGTATTCATATGCATAAATTACTCATGTGCATAAGTGCTTGAGAATCAGACCCTACGTGTGCAATATGTGGGATGAAGTGACATTTCTTATACTGATATTTTGCCACTAGGTTCTTATAGTAGTTAAAGGGTCATGAATATCAGCTCATAATCAAACATGGTGGGGTGTAAATACAAGTCCATAAAGAAATACATTGGGCTCAGTTGTGTTCTCACACCAGTGGAACTCAGGAGCCATGCCACTGAAATTCATAGATTTACACCAGTGTAAAAAGATATAAGAAGAGAACCGGGCCCATTATGTCTTAGATGGCAGCATGTGACATGGAAATGAAAGTTTTTTGTTTTTTTTATCACCCCACTAACAAACAAATATACTGAAATTTTCTTCCCTAAAGTTCAATAAATAAAGTTGGTGACCTCAGGTGACTGTCATTTCTTCAAGTCAGAGCCCTCCCATCCAACATGAAAAGCTTATGGAAGAAAGTATGCATTTATATAACAAAAAATCCCATTTAAATATAATATATCATAAATAACATTTTTAATAACAGCATGTGTGCAAGAGGTGTTACATACCTAAAACCCTTGTTATACTAAGGCCAACATTCTTCAGACTTGGGTGCTCAAGGTTATACAACTACATCATCAATAATAAGATATTGTCTGAGGTTTGAATTTCAGAGGTGCTGATCTAAGATTGTTGAATTGTATAAGATACTTATGCAGCTTTAAGGTCTTAGAACAGTGTAACAGTAAAAAAATCTATACAAAATTATCAGTCTGTGGACAAAACAGGGACATGGAGAGCTGGCTAGAGTATAGGAGATGCTTATGATGCTTTAAAGATTTTTAAAAACTCTGCACTTTATATGGGGGTGTGTGTTTTATATATATGCACAAAAATATTTTAATGTACCCAGAAAGAGATCACAATAAAGAGGTTTTGCTATGCATAGTTATAATGAGAAAGAATATTGGGCTTATAACATTAAGAATATCTGTCTCCTAGTTACGTATAGCACCTAGAAGGCTAATAGATGTTAAAATAGTTAATACATAATATTAATACAAACAAAACCTTGTTTCAATTCTAACCATGAAGTTTCTATTCAGTAACTCCATATGCAGAATAAGCATATCTCAAAAACAGCTTGAATAATTGTCTTCATATTTAGTTGGAAAAAGAAACACTTATACGCCATTCTGCAATAAATCTACTGCTATTAACAATTAACAGTTAGCCCTCACACCTGCAAGCCTTGGTCACTTTAGGGCCAAAAACTCTAGTATTTATCACATAAGATGAAAGAGAACTCCTGTTACTGCCACAAAGAACAGGAGATCCCTCTACTAATGAAGCTGCAACCAGCCCCAAGAAATCAAACTACTTAGAAAACATATGATAACAATTTGATACATACAATTGTTAACAAAACTTTCAAATCAGAGTAATAGTTGCATGATCTACAACTAAAAACAATTACTTTTTATTTTCAAATTTTACAGAAAAGTTCTCTTCCGCCAGAGGAAACGTTGAAATTTGTCAGGCCAAACCACTTCTCAGATGAAAAGTTATAGAAGGGCTAAATAGAGGGTGAAATGCTGGCCCATTTAAGTCATCAATTCATAGATTTTTAAGGACAGAAGGCATCTCCTTTATAACACAGGCCATGTAATTTCTTCCATTGACCCCTGCAATGAGCCCAATAACTTGTGTTTGACCAAATCATATATTCCAGAAAGGCATCCTTGATCTGAAGACTTTAAAAGATGGAGACTTCACCACTTGGCAGTTTGTTCCAATGGTTAATAGCCCTCACTGATAAACATGTGTGCCTTATTTCTAATTTGAATCAATTTGATTGAATGAGAGTTTTGTCATTGTGTCCATTGGGCCCACGATTTCACCTAGAGTTAATAATGCAGCTTGCTTTCAACTTTAATTATAGACACTATTGTTGATTAAGGATTGCATATATGTGGTGAGTATTGCAGTTATCCCACTGTTCATTCCATCACCTCTCAAACAGCAGCTTGCAAGGGTATTGTAATCCCTGAGCTGCTGGTACTGTTAGTGCTGCTTGGGGAATTTGGGGAGTAGCACAAGGGAAAAAAAGGAAGTGAGCATGTCTGTGAAAATAGACACAAGCAGCTCCAAAAGCAAATGCTGAATAAATCTGCAGAGGAAAGATGCCCCTGTGCAAAAGCTCTCACTCAGACATTTCTGGAGCTGTAAAGTTCCCCAGAGTGTATGTTAGCGTATACTCCCTAATTAGCCTGAAAACAATTCCTTTCTCAATTCTGGTACTTGGATGTCAAGGGTTCTTGCTCTACCAGCTAGTAATCCACTTGGCTGCTTGTCTGCTTTTTCTTCTCTCCCATCTGCACAATTCCTTATTGGTTTTCACACACTGTACACATGCAAACATGTTCTGGGACTGTGATCCTCCATACAGTATCAAAGGTAAACAGATTGTATTTCCCATGGTCTATGTGCCAGGTAGTTAACCGCTAGATGTTATTGCTGTGTGAGGTCCTTGCACACTACATCTACAAGGGACCATGTGATTAAATGCCAAATCAAGAAATTAAAAACTTATGAGTCGGGTCCCAAAAAATTATGAAAGTTTAAAAATAAATAAATTTTGGATTCTTATTTTCTTTCTAGTTATGAATTTTATGATATTTTCAAGCTTTTTCTGCAACCATGAGGACTAAAAACTTTCTTTTGTTTTTTTAAATGAAAGTTGAGAGTCTCATGTGATCACATGACTCCAGGAGCCGGAGCTTAAGAAAACACCAAACAATGACAAAATGGCTAGAGTTGGCAACATTGAAAAACCTCTTGATTGCTTTAGTTTCCACCGGCATCTTTCACCAACTTTTACACAGATAATAGTCACACACATCGCTTTTTGGCTCGGCCACGCCCCTTTGCTTACTCCTTTGTTCAAAGAGACAGCCAGTTTAAATGCAAATATTTTTTCACTGGAAATAAATCACCTCTGAGGCACAGATTGGGATTAAACCATTGGTAAAGTTTAATCACCCAATTTACACAGGTTCAGATGCTTACACAACACAAGTTAGTGCAGAACGGAGCCCAGTTATCTTTCCATTATAGACAAACAGACATAGAACATCCACCCTCTCTGGCGTACCAATAGGAAATCCAAGACAAGTTTGAGTGACCTTAATGTAGAGAAACTTTGAATCAGGAAACTGATCCTGAAACACTTTTAGGCTTTAGACGTTATGAGGTGTAAAATAAAGCAGATTCCCTATATATTTTGAGGAAGCGAGATCTATCTAGATACTTATATGGCTGTGATCATTATAGGATCTGAGTGCCATAGAATCACTAATGGATTGTGATCCTCACCACACCACTGTGACGTACAGAGGTACTATTCTCATTTTACATATGGAGTGCAGGGCAGATCAAGTGATTTGCCCAAGCTGATAGACCTGCTACGTGATTGAGTTGGGAATTGAACCCACATCTTCCAAGACCCAGTCCAGTGCCTACACACTAGACCATTAAGCCTCATATGAACTAAAAATCCTTATGGTATGGTTCTTTTATGTGGATGAAAAGTCACATAGATTGCATTTCCTTATTCATAAATATGGCATATGAAAATAAATTACATAATCCCAAATGGAATTAAATAAACACAGGAAGAAAAGAAGTAAATATAAATGTTTGATTCGTGTGTACCATAGATTTTATACAATTTCATTATCATATAAATAGCTCACATATATAATCTTTTGTGTGTAAATTCTGATTAATGTTACAGTAAAAATTAAGATTAATTGAGGCTGCTCTGAAAGATTTGCTAGTACTTTTTAGCCTAGTTACATTATGTTCTAAGAAAGTTTTGGTATTCTGTTAATGATTTACAATATCTGCTTACTTGTATTTTATAGACTGCTAAACTGCGAAACCTGCTTTTTCTGGCTTATCTTTTGAGGCTTAGAAATTTTTTTTGCAAGGTTTGAGACTTCAGCATACACACTGATCTGCTAGAAGACGGAACTGCTAAGTGTTTTGCAAATTAATACATGATAGCTGAGAAGTGCTAAATCTGCATAAACCTATAAAGCTTCACAGCTAAAACAGGTTACAAAAAAGAAATTGAAGGGCAAACATGTTTTGTTGTCATTGAAGGACATTAAGTTTTCTCACAGTCACAAAGGTATCTAGGGACATATTAATTCTTCCTTTGGATCTTACACATACAGACGTACTTCATATCCTTCTGTGTAGGATTCAAATAAGGCTGTAACTGAGAGGAGGCAAAGAACTTTATCTAGCATATTTAATGAAATGTGCAATGAAAAACTAAAAGCCTGATTCTCCACTGCCCTCCACCTGTTTGTAGATATTTATCCCAGTGTACAGTGAATGCAAAGTGGGTGTAAAATACAATCAAATCAGAATGCAAGGAATTCTACATTTACAGACTGCCAGATGCACGACTGTGCTTTACTACCAAAAGGTACATTTCAGTACACAATCAACTCGTTTCATAGATATACCTGGAATAGTATTTCATTTCATAGCCCGGGGAGAGATTTGGGTCACATTATTGTAAGTTGAAAAATAATCCACCAAATTCATCCCTGGGGTAACTCTATTTAGTAGAGTTAGGCCAGGGATAAATTCAACCCCATTGTTTTTCAGTGGCAGTTCCTTTGTGAAATTTCATGTTAGGCATGAAGTTAACTTGGGTCTCCACACCACTGCATTTGCCCTTTCTTCTCCTGTTTACCGTTGATTTTCCTTTAAATGTCATCCATCCTGATGCGTTAGATCACTGGGAACACATCACATTTCATTGCACGGCATTAAGAGCTATGCTGTCTTGACACTCGGCATCCAAAATAAATAAGCATAGTGAATCTTCCGTCGATAGTGCCAGGCACTAACTTAAGCTCAGGAATGAAATTCCCCCCAAAACTGAATAAAATATGAAAAGCATTTATCCCATTTTCAGTGAGTAAATGCTGTGTCACAAAGTTAGTGCCATACTTAAAAATTACACAATAGCATATTAATGAATAGTTTTCTCCTTAGCTCTACTTTACTCTCTTTATTATTTTATGATGCACATCATGTAAATGTTCCTCTGGGGTGAAATAGCAATAAATCTTTAATAAACAACATTTCAGTTGGAGTGACAAACACTTTGCTACAAAAGTATTACAGATAAATTATATTTAAAATAAACAAACAGAGAGATATTATTAAAAGGTTTGCCTCTTTCACCAGAAATGTGCCTCATATTTGAGTTTGCCAGGAATTAAACACCAATAAATCTTTAATGAGGTCTGAATGAATATACCAATCACTTGAGAGTTATTGACACATCAATATCCATAGGATAGTATCTTATTAAACTATTGCTGTGCCTTCCTTCTTAGGCATTATACATTCCGTATTAATAATGCATGAGCATTTTTAATTCATTTCTGTTGTTACACCCTGTCCTTACTCCTGCAGCAACATTACTAAACCTGATTTTATAAATATCATTTTCTCAAGATACATATGTTAAGGGTGGCTGGTACTGAAGAGTAATAACTTTAGCGCAGTTTAAAATACCTAATTTATGGCTGATACATAATGTATGGTTTAACAAACAAATGAACATTTTTAAATGCTCTTCTTACGAGGTGGGCCCAGGAAGGAAGCATACATCTCTCCTTTGCAAATTTGAGACGTATTTATTGATTACAAATTTGTTAAGCTACGAGAGCTCTACAGGTGTGAATGCTGATCTTATCAATCTGACAGCAGCTTTCAGAAAACTCTCATTGCAGTAGCATCCACGTCCCTCTTTTGCTTCCACCTGTCAATTGCTGTTATAGTGAAGTCATGCTCCTATACTGATTGAGAGTACACTGTGTCCCTACAGACAGGGAGAACCCTGTTCCCTTTGGCTTCTGTCTTCCCCTGACACTGTGCCACTTACAACTGATTTCTACCAGACCAAGACAAGGAGAGGTTCTTCAGTGACACTGCCCTGCTGCTGTCCTGCCAAGTCATTCAGTCAAGCATGTGAAGCAGTGTTGGTTAGAAATGAGGCAGTATGAGATTTATGTTTAGCAGGTGGGAGATTTAAACTACTGGTAGGACTCTTATTCCCATTTTATGGCGTCTGAGTCCTCTATGGACTGTTTTGTTTAGCTGCTTGCCTACTCAAGGACCACCCTACACCATAGTTCTATTATTTATTCATAGACTCCATGCTGGCAGTTGAAGGATTCCATATCACTTTATAACTATTGATCAATCATTCTTCACAACACCTGCATAGGCTAGGTCAGTATTATGTCCCATGTCACAGATAAGGACACTGAGGTACAGTGAGGTTAAGTAATTGTTCAGGTTCACACTGGTAGTCCCTGGCAGACTCAGGATTTTCTGAATCATAGCTAAAAGAACATAGCTAAAATCATATGAATCTTTTGCTAAAAACAAATCTTTCCCCTTCCAGATATGGGAGTTTTATTATTAATATTATTATTATGACCACACTTTATATTAAAGGATACATTTATCAATAATGTATAGACAGTTAATAGATCATTAATATTTGTTTTAATAAATGGTTAATAGTTATGGAATATTAGAGAGTCCAAATAGTCAATGGGTTGCTTAGAACCTCTATAATAGCATCTATCGAAGTATAGTATATAATCATGTATACCACACAATACTCATATCCTTATCATACCTGTGTTTCTATTAATCATTTATTGACCTTTTATAAATGGAACCTTAATATAAAGTGTGACCATTAATATTATTTAAATTGTAGTAGCAGAGACACCTCAATTAGGAATGTGCTAGGCCAGGGGTCGGCAACCTCTGGCACGCGGCTCGCCAGGGTAAGCACCCTGGCGGGCCGGGCCAGTTTATTTACCTGCCGCGTCGGCAGGTTCGGCCGATCGCGGCTCCCACTGGCCGCGGTTCGCCGCTCCGGGCCAATGGGGGCAGCGGGAAGCGGCGCGGGCGAGGGATGTGCTGGCCGCGGCTTCCCGTCGCCCCCGTTGGCCCGGAGCGGCGAACCGCGGCCAGTTGGAGCCGCGATCGGCCGAACCTGCCGACCCGGCAGGTAAATAAACTGGCCCGGCCCGCCAGGGTGCTTACCCTGGCGAGCCGCGTGCCAGAGGTTGCCGACCCCTGGTCTA
>QXTE01000176.1:1109014-1269110 GCA_003942145.1 Platysternon megacephalum | reverse complement strand
CCGCGGTTCGCCGCTCTGGGCCAATGGGGGCAGCGGGAAGCGGCGCGGGCGAGGGATGTGCTGGCCGCGGCTTCCCGTCGCCCCCGTTGGCCCGGAGCGGCGAACCGCGGCCAGTGGGAGCCGCGATCGGCCGAACCTGCCGACGCGGCAGGTAAATAAACTGGCCCGGCCCGCCAGGGTGCTTACCCTGGCGAGCCGCGTGCCAGAGGTTGCCGACCCCTGTGCTAGGCTTTGTGCAAACACTCATAACAAAAAGACAGATTGTAAATTCTTTGGGGCAGAGACTAAGCCTAAGGTAAAAGACAACAGATTGGGGAAGCACTTGGTATCAGTGAAAATTATGAGCAGTGTGGTAAGCAATAATCACAACACCCCAGTTGCCTTCTTCCTGCACCTCACAAAGGTGCATTGTGTGTGTCACACAGGAAGAGAGACATTTTTATTCAGTGATCAGTCAAAATTTGGAACAAGCTACCCAAAACAGTGTCATTAGTATCAAGAGTAGGTCTGTGGTAACTCAGACGAGAACAAAACAGATGGAAAGACTTCTTCCTCTTGAGCATCTTTCTTCTGGGTCTGCTGTGTGGTTCTAATGGCTATACTGTTCAAGTCAGTGAATCCCTCTCTCTACCAAGGTCCAGCCAAGGTTTGCACAGTCCCACCCCTTGCTGCTGTACCCTAGGCTTCTTCCTACCCAGCCTTTCTCAGGCTTTCTTCCCCACAACTTCTCTGGGTTGACCCAGCTTTCAGTAATAGGATCCCATGGTTTATTCTCCCCTGCAGACCCCTATAACAGCGTTTAAAAGAGAACTGGATAAATTCATGGAGGTTAAGTCCATTAGTGGTTATTAGCCAGGATGGGTAAGGAATGGTGTCCCTAGCCTCTGTTTGTCAGAGGGTGGAGATGGATGGCAGGAGACAGATCAGTTGATCATTACCTGTTAGGTTCACTCCCTCTGGGGCACCTGCCATTGGCCGCTGTCGGTAGACAGGATACTGGGCTAGATGAACCTTTGGTCTGACCCTGTACGGACGTTCTTATGTTCTCCAGGCAGCTCCCTTCTGCTACAAACTCCCTCTCTTTAACCAGCCTGCTCCTGCCCCTCAGGCCTTCATGATCAGTTAAGCCTGGCTCTCTGTCCAGGTGCAGCCAGATAACATAATTGGGCCTCCCAGGCCCACATTAACCCATTCAGGGCCTGCTTGGGTACACACCCTATCACACTCCCATAGAAGGGCCAAAGCCCCTCAGGTCTGGGCACATACACACAAGAAGGGAGAGTGTGGGGCTGACAGGTGGCCATGCTCTTATTCTTCCCTAGTTCTCTTGCCGCTCACCCCCAATGTACCGCTCTGCTACTCGCCCTAACCCCCATGCTTCCACCTGAGCCCCCCCAGCCTCTCTTCCCCTCACCTACCTCCCATCCCCACTTACCCCTTCCCGCATAACCCCCCTTCCCTAGCTGCAGCCCCAAACCCCTCTCCCTCTATTTCCCTACTCTTCTGCCCCCTAATTTCTCATCCTCTCCCAGGAAGCAGTTTAGTGTGGGGGTGCTGGGTGGTGTTGGTGGCCTGTGGTATACAAGAGGTCAGACTAGATGACCTAGTGATCCCATCTGGCCTTAAACTCTGTGACTATGACTCTAAGCATTCACATGTCTAATTTTTTCCTCAAAGACTTTGTGGGGTTGGAGTGCACTGGCAGAGCTGGGGTTCACCTGAGCCCCCAACTTCTATCCACTCCCATCACCATCCATCCCCCTTCCTATAACTCTTTCCCTTTACTGCAGCCCAAAACCCCTCTCCCCCCACTCCTCAGCCCCCTAATATGTCTCCCCTCTAGGAAGTATTCTAGTTCCCCCTCAAAAATACTTTGATTACATTCCCCCCAAAATAAAACTGCCACCAACACATTGAGACCATTTTAACCCACATCACATCAATAGTTTGTTCTCTAGTTCTTCACAAAAAACCCCACTTTGAAATATTTTTTAGAAAGGCTATTTTTTCAGGGGGTGGGCGTGGGAGGGGGTCAGGGCTCTGGGCAACTGCCTCAGATGACTCCACATTTCAGACACTAACCCTACCCTGCACCTCCTGAGACACACCAAATTTCAAAGAAATCTGATTAAGCAAGTTGATTTTAGAAGACTTAGAAAAGGTTGACCTATAAGCAGTGTTTAATTTGTGCTGGGGCTTCCCAAGGCTGAGCCCCGGCACCTGTGGGCTTGGCAGTTCATAGCCCCAGCACCTCTGGGTTTGCCATGTCAGTTATGAAAGTAAAAAATTGCATGAGCCCCGGCACCTCTTTCATTACAAATTAAGCACTGCCTATAATATTTAGGCTCTTGGTGGCCCCAATGAACTAGGTCAAGGGCTCTCACTTCATGCTATACTGCCGGGATTCTCCCACAATTAATCCACATTGTCGTTCCATAAAGTATTATCAAGAATGCTGTAGTAATTCTAACAGAATTTGAACCAAATGCCTGATCAAAGAGCTGGTAGAACAGAGCTTGGGTAGATGGGGGGTAAAGCGTGAAGTATAAGGGGAGCCTGGATGGGGATTATCAGTTTCAGGCTCTGTTCACTCAGCTCCATTCAGACACCTCCAACATGTTACTTATCCCACCTCTTAAGATCTGATGCAGCAGCAACCTGCCGCCGATGGCTCCTGACACCTCAGATTCAAAACTCATTCATTATGATTCACATAACAAAACTTGGGGGCCCCTCAAACCACAGTGCAGAGCAAAGTTTATAAGAACTGTTGTGGGTATATCCTGGATGCAGCTGGATCCCACAGCAAACCATAACAGCTCTAGAACAGCTCCAGAGGGCTATTCATGGGGTTGACACAGTAAGCTGTAGGGAGAGAGGGAGAGATGGTGTGTTGGGGGAAGGCAATGTCTCTCAGGAAAGGATGGGGATAAACTGCCAGCTGTCCAGAATTGTGGCATTTATCGTCATGTTTACATCATTTCAGTTTACACGAGTGTGTAAATAGACAATACTGTACATAGAAACAACCTATCTAAATACATACAAAACAAGCTGAACTTCAAATATTAATCCATACAGGTGCCTTTAAATCTTATTAAAATATGTGGAATCTGTTTGGCCCATACAAGGTTGTGCTTAGGTTTATGTGGTCCTCCTGTGTAATAAGGTGGGTATCACCATTGTAAACAAAGGGGATTATGACACTGTAGTATTGCTGTAGTTAATGCTCAGGGATTATTTCCTTTCACCATAACAGGTGACCATGCAAACTACTGTTTGGACACAGATCCGTTGAGGAATTTGGATATGATTTCAGAGAGGACATTTTCCTGGTATACTAGACAGTTCTGTCAATAACTGTGGTATTTCTCTTATCTGCTCATAGAATCCAAAATACTGTGGGTCTTTTTTGAAGTTATTTGAGGCTTTGATTTCACTTTGTGTGAGACTAGCTTTTTTAGCATGTTTAGTTTAAAGTTGAGAACATTCAGTTCTAGTATCTTCCTGCATGAGCGGGAGTACATTTTTTATACTTTGCTCTCTTCTAACTGGTTTCTGCAGAAGGAGTGAGGTGGTAGGTAACAAATGTACTTTCCCGAACAAGGGCCACAGAGAAAGGAGGAGCGATACTTAAGCAAACCTTAGCCCATGTTTATTTGCAAGTTTATTCATGCAAAGACCTGCTGTTCCAAATGAAGCAACTTTATGGAGGATACATGCTTACCCTTTTATTATTCTGGTTGCAGCTGTAGTGTCTGGTTTCCACTTTATTACTAGTAGGGGCAAAGGTGAGTCCATTGAATTTACTTTGTAGGTTCTGTCTGTGTCTGATAAAGTGTTTCAACTTCCAGTTAAAAAGATTTTATTTAATCAGTTCCAAGAGCTGAACAGCCACTCCAGCATATCTTTTTAACACTGGGCAAAATAATTTTAAATGCTCAGCTGTAAAATAAAATGTCAGCGCAAGAAATGCTGTATTTAGTGTATATTTAAACATAAGTGAGTGGCTTTAAGTGTGAACAAAAATGTAATAATAAAAATTTGCATTTCCCTTGCCCCTTTCATAGGGAACTCTCAGAGTGTCCTACATACATTCATTAAGCCTCACAACAGCCCTGTGACATAGGTACGGTTTACCATCCTCATTTTACAGATGCGGAAACGGAGTCACAGAACGTTTATTAGGTTAATGATTTGCAGGGCCAAGCATATGATCTAGGAGTCCTTACTCCCCGCCCCCTGCTGTAACCATTGCACAATAACGATTTCTTTGAGGTTTGACTAGTGCCATTTGAAAAATTATCTGTTGTAATTAATTAATACCAATAGCGTGTTTGGAAGAAGTCTCTGGCCATCGAGGAGGTTAATGGCTGTTGCTGTGCTGCAGACTGTGGCAAACTGAAACTTCATGGCAGCTGTAGGGGTAGAACTCAGTACAAAAAGCCAAGGTCACTACCACCTAAGTGAAAACTCTTGCAGCACCACCAGTATTTGGTCCTATGAAACACACTATTGGAGTTCTGATTCCATGCCACAGTGATCAATGGTAACCACATACACCACCCTGCACTTTGCATGGTCCTGCAATTACAACACACTTATCCTTTATCACCTTGTGGGTTCACATCTCACTGCCAACACCAGTATAACAAATCCGTGACCAGCTAGGACCTTCACTGCGATCATCATGCCGCCACAGCCAATCGGAATTCCACAGGGGGACAAGGAGAGCAGTTGGATCCTCCTGCTCCAAAAGCACAGGACTCTATTACTTGAACGACAGGAAAATCTGTGTAACTTGCTATCTTTAGGAACTGACAAAGTGCCTCACCATGGTATCCAAACATCGAAAAAGGCTTAAAAATATAGTGAGAGGCTGGCACTTTGTTCAGTTCTCTAGCTTGCTCTACGTGAAATCGTGTCCCCCTAACTTGAGTGGATCTACCATTCTTTGTCTTGATGCAGGTTAACTCATACCTGTTATTACTGAGCACATTTCCCCCTCTTCTCCAGCTCATTAGAGAAGGAGGTGGGAGCGTTTTACAGTATGACCTGAAAACATCAAGGGTAGGACTCTCCCTGATATCCTTTGGGAGGTTGTTTTAGAGTTTGGGGCTAGCTGTTAGTCGAGCTGCTACTAATCATCTCCTTTCCACAATACATGTGTATGCTACACCTTCAGCACATTACATCTTGCTCTGTTTTTACCGTCTATTTATGTCCAGTTCTTTCAGCCACTCTTAGGATATCATTGGAACAATTCCCATAGCTATAGAACGTAAGATCGGTATATAGAAATGAATGATCTTCAATATATTAATAACATTCTTCATATTTCAACTTTTTGTGTAATTGCAGTGACTATTTCATAATTAATATACACACAGATAATTATTTTAATGTAATTTGCCAATCAGAGTGATTGATGGTAGGTCAAGGCAGAATTCCATTAGTATTTTCATTACTGTCACCAAAGAGGTAATGTCAGTTAAGTAATGGATGCTATATACCCTGCAAATGTCCAAGTAGAAAATGTGAATTAAGATCTCCATTTAAAGGCTTGTTGAAACAGAGTGTGTATATAAATACACAGAAAGCAAAGTGCAGATTACATTCTCTTAAAATTTAATAATTCATTTAATTTAGGCATTTCTATGCACCTCACAATAATTAAAGTTATATCAAAATTCCATCTAGACAGTGGAGCTCTGAGGCCTATATCTAGTGGAACATAGTTAATTCTGTTCACTCTCATGGCCCCACTCCTTCCATTATCCAAATCAAGATGACTGTATAAAATTACTTTGGTGCAGTCTTTTTCCAAAACCAGAGGGTGCTTTCCTGGGGAGGTTCTAAATTCTTCCATAAAGAATTCTTAATTCTTCAGTAAAGTCTGCCTAGGACTTGTGGAAATTTGGCACTGAACACTGACTACTTCATATTGAATGCTGAGCATTAGATTTTTCAAAAACACACCTGTGTTTTTGCATGCAACATGAACAACTGTGACTGCAGTTTGTATTTTCCCTCATTCTTAAATCACAATTGTGTGTCCATTTACTTATTTTGCACCTGTTTTAAACATGCAGTTACAATATCTGCATGTTTGGAAAACATGTTATTTACTATTTGGAAAGTCTGTTATTTACTATTTGTATTGCATCAGGGTCAAAGGGCCCATATTAGCTTCCTGGTCTGATTGTGTCAGACACTGTACACACATACAGTGGGTCCCTAGCCCAAAGAATTTACAATCTAATTTAAGGCAAGACAGAACACTTGAGTGTGATAATCAATCTGAGGAAAGGGAGAGGATGAGGTTAACAGTAAGATCCCATGTTACACATGGATGGTGTCAGATCATGTTACAAAGTTTTTTGGTTTTTTTTTAAATAAATAAATGTGAACTATCCCCCAACTGCTGCTCAGTCAAGCCAACTCTTGCCTGACATCTTATAGACATCATTGCACAAATGAAACTTGAGAAGGGATTTGAAAGAAGAGAAAACAATGAATGCCCTGAGGAATTAAGTTGGGAAAGGTGTTCAGTATACATTACAGGGCAGTATGGAAAAAAGCATGGGGACATTTGTAGGAGAAGCAGACAAATGTTCCTATACGGCTGGCATCGTTGCCAAAATGATGAAAAAGAGCAGATAAGTAGAAAGGGACAGTTCAGAAGAACATTAAAGCGGAGGAGAAGGAACAAGAATTATTGCAGTGGAAAACAGGAATTCAGCAAAGAGATTGAAAGGGGATTGGAGAGGTGACAACAGTCAGATTGATGGGCAAAAAGGATGATTTTAGCAGCTATGTCTTGTATGGATTGGAACAGCACCATGAGCGTCTCAAGATCATCAGGGTGGAAGAGGTTGTTGTAGTTAAGAAAGGTGATATTAGATATGTAATTTCAGAGTGCTGTACCTGCCTCGGAGTTCCCATGCTAGTTTTATCACCTTCCCCTATTTCAAAAATGATTTTTTTTCTCCCCTGTTGCTATGTGAAAGACCCCCAGTGGGGGAAGCTAACTGTACAATGGAACAATTAAAGTGACTATACACAAAAGAGCTGTCACTTAAAAAAGAAAAACAGAATATATAGAGTGTTTCAATTAAGGTGATCAGTTTCAGTTAAGGTATTTCTGGTAATAACAGAAGACAACATATATTCATCCAAAAGTGTGATTTCTTTTTTCAAACTGATCTCCCTGTAATGAAAGCAGAGTGAAATTGGGAAGCATCCAGATAAAAGACAAAACATCCCTGGAAAAGACCAAAGCAGCGCTGAGACTACTCATCATTTTCTGGTAGCCAAGCCCTTTCCCAATCCCTGATCAGCTTTAAATGCCACCATGTCATGCTGCCGACAGCATGAAACATGTTTAAGTTCATAATACAATAGATTAACACAATTAGACACAAAAATTGGCGAATGAGATCATTTTATTGAGTGTATTGGTCTCAAGCAAAATTGGCAGACAAAGAGTTGCACTGTTTTATTTGGTGTCTCATGGAGGAGAGAGAAAAAGAGCATTAAGTCATGCTTTGATCTTTTCCTCTTCTGTCACCACCAAAACCCTCTAATTGTGAAAG
The DNA here is from genome assembly GCA_003942145.1 of Platysternon megacephalum. Taxonomy (NCBI): domain Eukaryota; kingdom Metazoa; phylum Chordata; order Testudines; family Platysternidae; genus Platysternon; species Platysternon megacephalum. The sequence continues at coordinate 1,261,515 of QXTE01000176.1, read as the reverse complement.
CTTTTCATGCTGGCTCTGAGATTTTGAGGGATTACATCTTCCTTTTGTGTCCCATCAAAACTGACTATTCTGGCACCAGTTGAAGGTTTGGACAGAAAGCAATTCTTTTAGGGGAAAGACTGTACATTTATTGGGCTAGCCCACTTGACTCCAGAAAACTGTCTTGCTCCTGCCCCCCATGACAAATGATCAGGCCCAGCAGCAGTGCAGCTATGTGAGCTCTAAAAGGCTCCTGCAGAATTGCAAACGTTGACAGCAATTGCTCTTGTGTGGTCATTTCATTTCCTTAGCATGTTCATGCGCTAGGAATTATTTGGGGGCAGTTCTATGGACTGTGTTATACAGGAAGTCAGACCAGATCAGGGATCGGCAACCTTTGGCACTCAGCCTGCCAGGCTGGTGGGCCGGGCTGGTTTGTTTACCTGCCGCGTCCGCAGGTTCGGCCGATCACAGCTCTCACTGGCTGCGGTTCGCCAATGGGGGCTGCGGGAAGCGGCACGGACCGAGAGATGTGCTGGCTGCGGCTTCCTGCCGACCCCATTGCCTGGAACGGCGAACCGCGACCAGTGGGAGCCGTGATCAGCCAATCCTGCGTNCGGCCGATCACAGCTCTCACTGGCTGCGGTTCGCCAATGGGGGCTGCGGGAAGCGGCACGGGCCGAGAGATGTGCTGGCTGCGGCTTCCCGCCGACCCCATTGCCTGGAACGGCGAACCGCGACCAGTGGGAGCCGTGATCAGCCAAACCTGCGGACGTGGCAGGTAAACAAACTGGCCCGGCCCGCCAGGGTGCTTACCCTGGTGAGCCGCGTGCCAAAGGTTGCCGATCCCTGGAATAGATGATCACAATGGTCCCTTCTGGCCTTGGAATCTATGACTCTAGGTACATTGAGGGATTGGAAAGCTCTAGTCCCCTAAGCGAGAGACCAAAGCAGATCAGGTATTTCAAATTATTAGGAACCATCAAGCTGTGCAATGGCTTACCTAGGTAACTGTGTGATCGTATTATGGTTATCCTTCTTCTCCCTCTTTCCTATCACCTGTTACACTCATGTCTAGTTTCAAATCAGAGTGTAGGTGGCTGTGTCTTCTTGTGTGCTTTTTCAACACCTAGTGCAATCGAGACGCTGGTCCTGAATGGGGCCTTTGGGCACTCCCACAATAAAAATAATAACTAACAGCAACAATAAAATATGTTTCTGAATCATATGGAGGATTCATAATAGGGCATAAAAATATTAATTCAACCAAATCACTCTGAAAAACACAAATATCTTTTTTTTAGTGCCATTCTGGGCTCAGAACTAAACAAATCCCCTTTGGGTATGTACAATAAGCACCAAGTCTCAATGGAAATTAAAAGGAACAACAACATTTTGTCTTAAAGTACTAATAACAACGTTCAAGATACTATAGTACCATTTTTTCATGATTTAAAGGTTGCAAAATGCTCCCCCTCATATAATCAAGTTCATTTTATATCTATCGGTCAAACCTGTCCCAATTTCAATGGCCTTATGCAAAAAAAAGTCTCTGCTTTCATTGCCACTTTGTCTGTCTTCAGCCTTTTATTGTATTCTGACTGCCATATTTGCAATATATGTCTTATTCATAGAATCTTAGAATCATAGAATATTAGGGTTGGAAGATACCCCAGGAGGTCAGCTAGTCCAATCCCCTGCTCAAAGTAGGACCAACACCAACTAAATCATCCAAGTCTTTGCCTTATTCCCAGCAGTTGTCTTAGTTCTCTCTATTAGTATTATATTTGTCTGACTTCAGTGCTTTGTTTTATTGTATCCAGTAGGTGTAACCATACTTTATTATTTTTCTTATTCCTTCACAACTTGTATATTTTTTGTTATTTTGCCTTCTTTTCCCCCCAGTATTTGCCTTATTCCCCTAATATTTGCTTTCTGTTTATACATACTTCCACTAGTATTTTTTTTTCTTTTTTGAATCCTCCTGGTTTCTATTGTGGTCCTGCCACGGTAGGTTCTTGGTCCTACTCTATTTAACACTTTTATCAATAACCTGGAAGAAAATAAAAAATCATCACTGATAACATTTGCAGATGACACAAAAATTGGGGGAGTGGTAAATAATGAAGTGGCAGGGCACTGAGCCAGAGTGATCTGGATTGTTTGGTAAACTGAGCACAAGCAAACAATATGCATTTTAATACATCTAAATGTAAACGTATAATCTCAGAACAAAGAATATAGGTCATACTTACAGAATGGGGGACTATCATGGGAAGCAGTGACTCAGACAAAAGATTTGAGGGTCTTGGTGGATGATCAGCTGCACATGAGCTCTCAGTGCAACGCTGTGGCCAACCGGGTTAATGTGATCCTTGGTTGCATAAACAGGAGAATCTCAGGTAGGGAGTGGAGGAGTTATTCTATCTCTGTATTTTGCACTGGTGTGACTGCTGCTGGAATACTGTGTGGAGTTCTGGTGTCCACAATTCAAGACAGATATTGATAAATTGCAGAGGGGGCAGATAAGAGCCACGAGAATGAGCAAAGGATTAAAAAATATGCCTTGTAGTGACAGACTCAAGGAGCTCAGTCTGTTTATCTTAACAAAGAAAAGGTTAAGGAGTATTTGATTACAGTCTATAAGTACCTACACGGGGAACAAATATTTAATAATGGCTGTACAGTCTGGCAGGGAAAGATATAACATGATCCAATGGTTGGACATTGAAGGTAGACAAATTTGGACTGGAAATAAGGAGTACATTTTAACAGTGAGGCGTAACTACCCATTGAAACAATTTACCAAGGGTTGTGGTAGATTTCTTGTTTTTCTAAAAGAGATGCTCTAGGAATTAATTTGGGGAAATTCTCTGGCCTGCGTTACACAACAGGTCAGAGTAGGTCACTCGTGGACCTGTAATCTCTGAATTCTCCCTCAGGAGTTACCTTATTACCCCTGCCAGGTATTTACATCACACTCACTATTTGTCTCTTTGATGTGTTTGTTTTAATATTTATTTTGCCTTGTCTTCCTCCCTTCATGATAAAGCCAATAACAGTCTCTCTCTGCCTTTCAGTTTGAAATGACTCTCACAACAATATATACAGAAGTTTATAGTGATGACTTGGCATTTGACTAGTAACTCAAACTCAAACTCATCACTCCTTTCAAGTATATCAGAGACAAAGCTAGAGTGTTCAGAGGGGGGGAAAAAAGAAAAGGAAACATCTGCATCAAGCCTTCACTTTCTTATGCCTGCTGCTACTGATTTTTAAAGTTCAGATAGCTGCTTTCAACTGCCTGAAAGAGGGTTCCAAAGAGGATGGATCTAGCCTGTTCTCAGTACTAGCAGATGACAGAACAAGGAGTAATGGTCTCAAGTTGCAGTGGGGGAGGTTTAGGTTGGATATTAGGAAAACCTTTTTCACTAGGAGGGTGGTGAAGCACTGGAATGGGTTACCTAGGGAGGTGGTGGAATCTCCTTTCTTAGAGGTTTTTAAGGTCAGGCTTGACAAAGCCCTGGCTGGGATGATTTAGTTGGGGATTAGTCCTGCTTTGAGCAGGGGGTTGGACTAGATGACCACCTGAGGTCCCTTCCAACCCTGATATTCTATGATTCTGTGAGTCCCTATGAGCTGGAATGCTTATCCAAGTTAGCTCTCACTTTGTGGGGTTGTCTTCCTCCTTCCTTCTACTGTGTCCACTGCTTCTCCTGCCTCCCACCCTTTCCCTTTCTTGCCCACATCCCCTAGTGTGATCACTGTAACTCTCCCACCATCCCAGTACAGTCACCACTGGCATGAACTTATACACACTTCTTCATTCTTTGTTCCTCCTCACAGTTCTCTCTCCTCCTCCCTGCCCCACCCCCCATGCTTGTTTCCCACTCCTTGGTCTCAACTCCTTACTCCCTTTTCTAGATACTCAATGGATTTACTTTTATTGATCTCCATATTGTGGTAGGACTGTAAGGCAGTCAACAGGTTTTGAGCCCTACTGAGTCTAGGCTGAATGTTTCGTGACAGTATTCAGCACTCAAGGGCTCCCTAGGTCAGAAGCACATCCTGGGATATCACTGATTTCAGGAAGCCATCAAATACTGCAAGCAATGGATGTGTTAGCAAAGTTGGGGTTGGAGAGGTCCATTAGGAGATGGAGCAAAATAAGGGGAGTATTTATCTAAACAGCTTCTAACAGAGTTATGGGTTCAGATTGCTTTAGGCACTGATCTGAGGCTCAGGGAAATTGTTTAAGAATTGCCTGCCTCTACTAATAATCCTGAGCAACTCTACTTATCACATATGCTATCCAAACTCTAGTGCAAACTGCCTTTTCAAAAGCATCCTTTCTGGGAGTGTGGGTGGAGGTATTAAATAATCAGACCTAATATGATACATAAAAAATGAAGCAACACAATTTTTTTCCTGATTTCTCAAGTGTCTACTTTTGCTTTTGACATCTGTGCTGCTCACATGGATATGTTTGCCTCCACATCACAATGCTGCATGCTGCTTAGGGTGCATTTCACTGTGTCAACTGACACCCCCTGGGGCAGATTGAAGGGTCTTAATGTTAGTGCTTGTCATATCAAAGAAGTTCTGTTTGTTTTAGTCTACAAGAGAATGAAATGTTGGAACAAAAGATACTTGCCATTGCTGTACTCTTATGTATGGAAGCTGTGAAGGGGAAGGTGCTGCCAAGAATAACAGAATGTGGAACAGGACTTTGCAATCCATCAATACTTTTCTCTCAGCTGGAGATGGGGTTGTTAAACAGATGTGGAGGGATTTCTGCAGCAAGATTAAAAAGAACCTGGACAAACACAAAAGGAAATTTTACTCCATTGAAGTAAAATTTGTGAGAGGGGGGATTGAGAGGGGTGCTACAACAATTGTGCATCCTCCCCGCTGCCAAATAATCCCGAGGACATACCCATGTTTCTCCAAATGAGGCTATTTGGCATTAGATGTAAAGTACAGCACCTCAGAAAACCATCATAACAGAAAGCATTTATCTTTAGTGTAGCAACCCTTTCTAAAAAGCAAAGTGAATTTCAGTCTTCATTCTGTTTCTGACATACATTATTTTGAGCATTTCATTCCTGCATTCTGGTCTTTGAGAGATACTAAGTCTGTAGGTTTTCCACTTAGTCCTGTAGCTAATACTAATCCAAAAAAGATTTCATACAACTATATGACTATAGTAAACAAACTAAATATACAAAATATTTGAAGGGCAAGTGCACAAAAACAAAGACAAAATGCTATCAGAACTATGATGCTTACTAAAAGTAACAAGGCAGGGATAACATTGGGAGCCACGGCCAAAGAATTAAAAAAAAAACCAACAGATCCAGTGTTTTGGTACTGACTAGCTCTGTCAATTAACAGCAGTGAATGCATGCAATTAATACAAATTAACTAGATTTTTTTTTAAAAGTCACGATGAATTGCAGTTTTAATTCCATTGTTAAACAATAATAGAATACCAATTTAAATGTATTATAAATATTTGTTATGTTTTTCTACATTTTCAAATATATTGATTTTCATTACAACACAGATTACCAAGTGTACAGTGCTCACTTTATATTATTATTTTTATTACAAATATTATCACTGTAAAAAAGATAAACAAAACAAATAGTACTTTTCAATTCCCCTCATACAAGTCCATTCGGTCCTACTTCTTGTTCAGCCAATCATTAAGGCAAACAAGTTTGTTTATATTTACCGGAGATAATGCTGCCCGCTTCTTATTTACAATATCACGTGAGAGTGAGAACAGGCATTGTGGTAGCCGGCCTTGCAAGATATTTATGTGCCAGATATGTTAAACATTCATATGCCCCTTCATGCTTCGACGTGTAGGTGCTAAAGTTTTACATTATTTTGGTTTTGAGTGGAGTTATGTAAAAAAAAAAAAATTCTACCTTTGTAAGTTGCATTTTCACAATAAAGAGATTTCACGACAGTACTTGTATACGCTGAATTGAAAAATACTATTTATTTTGTTTCTCTCTTTTACAGTGAAAATATTTGTAATAAAATAATAATTTAAAGTGAGCACTGTATACCTTGTTTTCTGTGTTGTAATTGAAATCAAAACATTTCAAAATGTAGAAAAACATTCACAAATATTTGTAATACATTTAAATTGGTATTCTATTATTACCAGTGTGATTAATTGTGAATAATTTTTTTAAATTTTGCAATGAATTGAGACTTTTTTAAATTGTTTGACAGTCCTGGTACTAACGCATTGGCATGGTATGCTTCATGTATTGGTTACATATAAGGCTATATCTAGAGTAAAAGATTATTCAGGAAGATGATTTGAAAGTGTAGCTTTCAGCCATATTGTTTTCAGCTTATCTGAACCTGGCACTCCAAGCCAAGGCTATACACCATAAGGCAGAAAAGTGTTACTAGTGAATTTTAATATTTGTTTCTGATAGATGAGTTTGGCTAAAAAGTCAATTTTCAAATAGCTGTCACCTGGTTCCTCATTGATTGCATTCTTTAAACACTTGGACTTTGCTTGTTTCTAACAGGGTCTTGGCAACCTCTGGAAATCTTAAAATATATAATTGTGTGAATATATATTGAAAAACATGGTGAGAAATACCCAGATTAATATTACCTTCCTGTCCTCTCTCCTGAGCAGGGGAGATGAACAGTGGGTGAAACCCTGGCTCCATTAAAAATCAATGACAAACTTCTAGTGGGCCAGGATTTCACCCATTCTTTAAATATGTAAGTCAAACCAACACGCATTATAAGGTTCTAGATTGGGGCATTCATTTTGTCTGCTTAACTTCAGAATGTGCCCAAAGGGAATCATTTGATTAAAGTTAGCTTTTTTCCCCCTCACCTAGCTGAGCAATAATTAAGTTACTTATGAAGAGCAAGACATATTTTGGTATCCTCAGGTAGAAGCAGATAGTGGATATATTACTGTCTTCACATCTTTAGACCCAGTCCCATTATGTATAAATTGGAATTTGATTTAAGAATCTAATGTATAAATATAAGACTTTAAACCAAGACTTTGGTTTGAATTTCTAAGCCATGATTAATAAATCTGTCTAGTAAATCAGTCTTCTTTAACAAATAAACTGGGATTCATAAAATAGATCTTAATACCCAGACTACATAAAACCCTGACTTATAAATCACAGATATGACTTAAAAAACAGTGATATTGCTTATAAATCAGCAATGCTACTTTGAAAAGTGTCATGCTGCTGCAACAAGGTATAAGACAAATGTGCCTTGCATTATATATGTATATTTAATTTAGGTATTTAAAGTTAAACCAATTATAAAGCTACTCCTAAACAGATATGTGAAAAACAGCACTGTACTGAGATTCTGGAGCAGGGAGGAATCTTTATTGTTATTCATATATATGCACCTTGCCATTTGTAACTGTCTTTGTACTCTCCCCTCTGCACAGGCTGCCTATCATAGCAGTGGTCTGCTGTCAGGCTTGTTGCAGGTCTGCTGCTTGTTTTTCTCCTGTTTCCTTTTTTTATGTATGCCCTTGCCAGTCTCACTAGCAACAGAGGAAGTCATTCATTCTTTCTCAGCCACTTCTCTTGACATTTGTTACTTTAGATATTAAGAATGAATCAAACTCTCGGATCCCGACAGTCCCAAACTTTTGGGGGTGAGGGGAGAGTGGAAGGAAGAAAGAAAGAAAGAATAGGTGGGTTTCAAAATCCAGATCAGAATTCTAGAATTTGGATACATCTCTAATATTCTCAGGTTCTGCAATCCTTTCTCATGTTGATTAGTATTTTTCTATGAATGGTCCCATATATTGCAATGGGACTACCAAACAGTAAGATACTATTAAATGAGTATAGTGGTGGCAAAATCTGGCCCTTTGCCTTGAACCAACACATGAGAATTCAGCTGGTAAGCATGATCACTATTCTGTACTTAAAGAGCTTGAGAGGTTTTTACTTTTGTTTTGTTTGTTTAATCTATGGAGGGAACAAGGAATACATTTAAAGTGGTTTATAAGGTTGTGAACTAGAAAAAGTTTTTAAAAAGAAAATACTGAGTATTTGAGCAATAAAACAGCTTCTACAGCTCCTTCTCTCTTTTCTCCTTCTTTCAGATGTCTCAAAATAGCACTTTTAAGTTATATTCCCTGCTCAAGGTGTTTTTTCCTTCCTTTCTTGGGAGTTTAGAAAAGTATGTTTGGGTGTATGATAGGAACTAATTTAAATTTTTACCACAGTATTTAATCTGGGCTACATACATAGTTATCACAAAAATCGATTTGAAACTTGCACTTGTAAATCTGAATAAAGTTAAAGGAATGGAACTCAGACAAAAAAGTTTAACTGCATAATTTTGTCTCTTTAATATATTAACAGAACAATCATCCTGCAGAGGAAGAATGGTCTTGTGGTTAAGGCACTGGACTGAAACTAATGGATTTTGGTCCGTTTCCCAGCTCTTCCATAGACAACTTGTGAGATCTTGGGCCAAATCACTTCATCTATCTATGCCTGAGTGTCCTCCCTGTCAAATGGGAATAATAATGGTAATGCTTTTTAGTAATGCTTTCTTTCTCCCATTCTTTGTCTCTCTTGTCTGTTTAGGATCTGATCCTGCAAGCACTTAAACATATGAGTCACTTTCAATGGGGCAAGATTGGAGCCGTACTGTGTATCCGGACAATACCTATCACAATGGAACACTGATCATAGCTTGGCAGTCCAGGTGCTACTGTAATACAAATAAATAAGCAAATAATAATGCAAAACTGATCAAGAAAATGTAAATTTGTAGTACAAAGAAATCGCTTCATGCATTGATACATCACACAATGGCAATAAACAATGTAATCAGGGAAAGAACGAGTACAAAAAAACAAAAAAAGCGATACTGCTACTAAAAGAGCCATCGATAGACCATCTAAAACACTATGTGTAGTTCTCAACACTGGTCAGAAGACAGGATTATCGTCTGGAAAATGATGTCCAATAGGACCACAGAGTAAACCAGGTTGGAAAAAAACCAAAACTATGAGGAAACATTAGGGAGTTGGGCTTATTCTCAACAGAACAGAATAATTTGAAGTGCCATCTTATATATTTTATTATGGACATATCTGTTCCACTCACATTGTAATGGCATCACTACCAATATCTGTAGATGTACCAAACATACATTTTCTATCTTTTAATGGCATTAAACTACTGGGACCCATATAAATATGTTATAATCATTGAAATTTTTCAACTTAAAAATTTCACATAACAATTCTAGGCCCCTTTATTAAGCTATGTGAGTTGGTTATTGAAATATATTGGGTTTTATTATAAAGTCAATGGAATCAGTGCCTCCATTAAACTGTATTTTTTTCATTGCAGACTTAACAACTGAGTTATGACTAGTGCATTCACAATAAATATTGTCCTCATGTATCTTTATATGTTTATGCTGCATTTTCCATATAGTATCTATGAGCCAATAATACTCTTTGGGGTAGGCATCTTGTGTTGCTATAGATTTCTGTAAAGTCCTTTGAAGAGTTGAATGCTATCAGAGTAGCCAGCAAAGGAATGTCCTGCAGATGATGAAGCTACTTCAGAGTTATGCAGGCTGCCCATCTATATCAAAGGTTGTTTACCCACTATCCCTAGTCAAAAGGTTCTGACCAATTTAGGAAGGGGAACCCATTGCACACAAACATAGCCATGGCTATATTTAGCTAAGAAGTCCAAACAGAATGTCCATTCAGAAATTGTATGGCCACAAATAAAGAAATGTACCATTGCTTATCATGCACTGAGCTGAAGAATTCCTTTATTTTCAATTTAATAAAATCAATTAAATAATCTGATTTTTGAAAGCTGCTTCTTAGGGAAGAAAAACCATTAGAAATTTGCAAGCAAGAGAATTCAATAAGGCTTTGGGTCACCCACTTATGTCAACAGGACACACTGCAATTAAAAATGCTATTTCATTAAGTGTCTTTAATAAATTAAGTTATAAAAAAGTTTTATTTGCATAGTCTTTATTTAGACCTCATGTGAACAATTTAGTTGTGTTTTCTGACTCACTCTTTCAAGAATTATCTGTTTGCATGCGTAGGTGAGGAGCTAGTGGAAATCTGGGGTTGAGAGTAGGGTGACCAGACAACAAGTGTGAAAAATCGGGATGCGGGTGGCAGGTAATAGGAGCCTATATAAGAAAAAGACCCAAAAATCAGGGCTGCCCCTATAAAATTGGGACACCTGGTCACCCTAGTTGAGAGAGAAATCCAGAGTTGAGAGAGAAATCCAAAGGCCAGTAAAGTCAATGGAAAGATTTTCCAATGGTAGCTTGCTTCACTAAGAATTTTGGTAGAATTGCAGACCATAGTCAAATATCCCACATTCATTTCTGTACCTCTCAAGAAAGAAAAGAAACAGTATGTGTACAAGGGAAATAATTCAGAGGGATGAACCACAACACTGAAAGTCCACTAGCTCATCTCACAAATGAAGCCAGATTATTGTTTGGAAAAATAAGGTGTTATAACTAAGGCTGTCAAGGTATTTAAAAAATTAATTGTGATTAATCGTGGAATTAATCACGCTGTTAAACAATAATAGAATACTATTTATTTAAAAAATGTTGGATGTTTTCTACATTTTCAAATATATTGATTTCAATTGCAACACAGAATACAAAATGTACAGTGCTCACTTTTTATTTATTTTTATTACAAATATTTGCACTGTAAAAAACAAAAATAGTATTTTTCAATTCACGTAATACAAGTACTGTAGTGCAATATCTTTATCATGAAATTTAAACTTAAAAATGTAGAATTATGTAAAAAAAAAAACCTGCATTCAAAAACAAACCAATGTAAAACTTTAGAGCATATAAGTCCACTCAGTCCTACTTCTTGCTCAGCCAATTGCTCAGAGAAACAAGTTTTTTTACATTTGCAGAAGATAATGCTGCCTGCTTCTTGTTTACAATGTCACCTGAAAGTGGGAACAGGCATTTGCATGGCACTGTCATAGTCAGAGTCGCAAAATATTTACATGCCAAATGCACTAAAGATTCATATGTCCCTTGATGCTTCAACCACCATTCCAGAGTACATGCATTCATGCTGATGACGCGTTATGCTTGGTAATGATCCAAAGCAGTGCGGACCAACACATGTTCATTTTCATCATCTGAGTCAGATGCCACTAGCAGAAGGTTGATTTTGTTTTTTGGTGTTTTGGGTCTGTAGTTTCCACATCAGAGTCTTGCTCTTTTAACATTTCTTAAAGCATGCTCCACACCTCGTCCCGCTCAGATTGTGGAAGGCATTTCAGATTCTTAAATCTTGGGTCGAGTGCTGTAACTATCTTAAAAAAATTCACATTGGTATCTTCTTTACATTTTATCAAATTTGCTGTGAAAGTGTTCTTAAAATGAATAACATGTGCTAGGTCATCATCCAAGATTGCTATAACATGAAATATATGGCAGAACACAGATAAAACAGCCGGGGACATTCAATTCTCCCCCAAGGAGTTCAGACAAAATTTAATGAACGCACTTTTTTTTAACGAGCATCAGCAGTATGTTCTCTGGAACAATGGCCAAAGGATGAAGAGGCATATGAATCTTTAGTGCATTTGGCAGGTAAATATCTTGCGATGCCAGCTACAACAGTGCCATGCAAAAACCTGTTCTCACTTTCAGGTGACTTTGTAATTAAAAAGTGGGCTGCATTATCTCCCGTAAATGTAAATAAACTTGTTTCTCTTAGTGATTGGCTGAACAAGAAGTAGGACTGAGTGGACTTGTAGGCTCTAAAGTTTTACATTGGTTTGTTTTTTAGTTCAGTTATGTAACAAAAAAACCCGACATTTGTAACTTGCACTTTCATGATAAAAAGATTGCACTCCAGTACTTGTATGAGGTAAATTGAAAAAAATACTATTTCTTTTGTTTATCATTTTTACAGTGCAAATATTTGTAATAAAAAATCATATAAAGTGAACACTGTACACTTTGTATCCTGTATTGTAATTGAAATAGATATATTTGAAAATGTAGAAAAACATCCAAAAATATTTAATAAATTTCAATTGGTATTCTATTGCTTAAGAGTGTGATTAATCACAATTAATTTTTTTAATTGAGATTAATTTTTTGAGTTAATCGCAAGAGTTAACTGTCCTACCACAGGTTGGAAGAACAAATCTATTCTACAGTACTGTTTTTATTCCTTTGCATATAAATAACTCTCTGAAAAATGTTCCTTTTGGTCTGAATTTTTGGTCTATGCAAATTCCTAGTTTATCGTTTTATTTTTGAATGGCTTTAAAAAAGTTGATTGAGCAGGTTTTTAGATATGCTAATGAGAAAAAATGAACTCTTTAATAATGATGACATTTTAGACTTTTCTAAGCAGATCTCTATAGATCCACACATTCAAATGCGAGTTTCGGTTGATCTATGCTGACTGGATAGCCACACACAAATCTGTTGGCCTTATTAAAATCAGCTGGAGTTTTCCCATGAGTAACAACTGCTGGATCGGATCCTCAGTGGTTGTACAAGAGCTGAAATATGATGGATGGACACTTCCTGTTGTTTAGAGTCCCATTCAGTGGGACTTCTGCCCTTGTCCAGATTTCATGCCAGTAGATCACAATGAAAGATCACAATTGTATTAAATTACAATTAATTAAAGATGCATCTCAGAACTAAGGGTATGTCTACACTAAGAAATTAGGTCGATTTTATAGAAGTCGATTTTTAGAAATTGATTTTATACAGTCGATTGCATATGTCCCCACTAAGCGCAGTAAGTCGGCGGAGTGCGTCCTCACTACCGTGGCTAGCATCGACTTACAGAGTTGTGCACTGTGGGTAGCTATCCCACAGTTCCCGCAGTCTCTGCTGCCCATTGGAATTCTGGGTTAAGCTCCCAATGCCTGATGGGGCAAAAACATTGTCGCGGGTGGTTTTGGGTACATGTCGTCAGTCTCCCCTCCCTCCGTGAAAGCAACAGCAGACAATTGTTTTGTGCCTTTTTTCCTGGGTTACCTGTGCAGATGCCATACCATGGCAATCATGGAGCCCGCTCAACTCACCGTCACCGCTGCTGTTGTGGGCAAGTCTACTGTGGGGGCTGCTGTGATCCAAGTAGCTAATGCAATCATTGACATTCTGTTATCAAGGGTAGTGACTCTGGGAAATGTGCAGGCCTTTTTAGGTGCATCATATTCCCGTCCTTTGTCGCTGATGAAGAAGTCGTCAGCTATACATTCCAGTCCGGTCAGCGCTGTAACACCTCATAGCACTTCTGTGGTTGACACATGTAACAGCTCCAGGGCTCTTGCTCTTTTGCCTTGGCTGAGGTACCTTGCCCTACTAGGACCACCAAGCATTCGACACAGAAGCACCTGCAGCAGCTGGCATTGCTACACAGCAGCAGCTCCTTGCCTTCGCAGTAGACGGTGCAGTAGAACTGGTACCTGTCCTCGTCGTACATGTAGAAGAGCTCCAGGAATCGATCCCTGCAAGTCTGGCAAAGGCCCCCCTCAAACAGCCGGTGGAATGTGTCTGGGTTTTTTCTCCCGCACAATAAACAACTGCCTTCAAGGCTCCTGTTGTTGTTTGTGACTTCAGAACCCATTTGTTCTCTGCTCTGGTCCTCCTCCACCAGCTCCTTGCTGTTGTTGCAGAAGTTAGTCTTTAGCCGCTTGACCGGGGGTTCTGGGAACATCTTCCCTGCCCAGCTCCTAGCAACCTCCAGGGCATGGTGTACGGCTCATCGATAGGAGACCAGCTTATTAAACGTGGAGTGGTTGAAATGCTGCCTAAAAGCCATCAGACCCACCAGCTTGTCTGCTGAAACCTCGGAGAACTTCCCGTCCCCGAACCATTGTACCCAGCGCATTCCGGAGATTGCCAGACGTTTGGACATGACTCTGTAGGAGACGATGATTGCAGGCCACCAGAAGAAGCCCTTGATCTTCCCCCACACGAGCTCCCCAATTCCAAAATCTTTCCCATCCTGGTATTCCACCACTTCCTCTACAACTCTGCTCTCCTGGTCTCCAGTGACGAGCTCGGGGGATCTGTTCTGGTCCTCCTGGGTGCTGCTGGCAGAGGTGGTACTGCTGCTCTGGGAGGACTCCTTGGAATCCTCCTCAGTGAGGTCGATCAGGGGCGCCTGGACACCCATGGCCATCCTCCTCTTAGAGCACCGAATGGGAGCCAGAGACTCCAGGTCATTCTCTTCTTTAAGTTTCGTCTCATGGAGATTCAGTCCTGCCTGGAATATCATGTGAGCTGGAGGCTTCTGCCTCAGGCTGCTCTCCCAGCCGGCAGCACCGCACGGTCGCACCTACCCCAGCCTACCCCTTGCTCCCATGGCTCATGAAGCCTGGACAGTAGTAAGGAGCAGTTCAACTATAGGTTGAGCAAGTGCAGAATGGTGGTAGAATGTGCCTTTGGATGTTTAAAAGCTCACTGGCGCTGTTGGTCAGACCTCAGCGCAACCAACATTCCCATTTTTATTGCTGCTTGTTGTGTGCTCCATAATATCTGTGAGAGTAAGGGGGAGACATTTATGGCGGGGTGGGAGGTTGTGGCAAATCGCCTGGCATTCGATTTTGAGCAGCCAGACACCAGGGCAATTAGAAGAGCACAGCAAAATGCACTGCGCATCAGAGAGGCTTTGAAAACCAGTTTCATGACTGGCCAGGCTTCGGTGTGACAGTTGTGTATGTTTCTCCTTGATGCAAACCCACCCCCTTTGTTGATTTTAATTCCCTGTAAGCCAACCACCCTCCCCCCTTCAAAATAAAGTAACTATTGTTTTTAAACCATGAATTCTTTCTTTATTAATTAAAATAAATGAGATAACGGACAAGGTAACCTGGGTGGGGTGGGGGAGGAGGGAAGGACAAAGCCACATTGCTTATTGTAGCCACACTAAAAATCAAACTGTTTGAATGACAGCCTTCTGTTGCTTGGGCCATCCTCTGCAGTGGAGTGGCTGGGTGCCCAGACCCTCCTCCCCCCCGCGTTCTTGGGCATCTGTGTGAGGAGGCTATGGAACATGGGGAGGAGGGTAGACGGTTATACAGTGGATGCAGCGGGGGTCTGTGCTCTTGTTGGCTTTCCTGCAGCTCCAACAGATGCTTCATCATGTCCGTTTGCTCCCCCATTAGCCTCAGCATCGCGTCTTGCCTCCGCTCTTCGTGCTCACTTAATTCTTTCCTGGTCTTTGCCACTGAATGCCTCCATGCATTAAGCTGTGCCCTATCAGTGCGGGAGGACATGTAATCGCGAGTGTGTTTTTTTTGCTTTCTAATCTGCGATAACCTCAGGGACGGAGATGATGGGGGAGCATAGAAACATTCTACGCTCTACGATTCTGGGGGGGGAGTGCATGGTCACCTGTGCTGCTGAGTTCGCCATGCTGACCAAACAGGAAATGAAATTCAAAAGTTCCCAGGCCTTTTCCTGTGTACCTGGCTGGTGCATCAAAGTTCAAAATGCTATCCAGAGCAGACACAATGGAGCACTCTGGGATAGCTCCCGGAGGCCAATACTGTCGATTTGCATCTGCACTACCCCAAATTCGACCCAGCAAGGTTGATTTTAGCGCTACTCCCCTCGTCAGGGAGGAGTACAGAAGTCAATTTTAAGAGCCCTTTAGGTCGACAGAATGGGGTTGGTTGTGTGGATACAATCATTTTTAAATCAACCTAACACGGCTAAATTCGACCTAACCCTGTAGTGTAGACCAGGGCTAAACTGTATTGTGTCACCCAGTGCATTCAGAAACTAAGGGCTCATCTACATGGTACATTAGTCATCACTAGAGGGGTGCAAATTCCAGTCTGGACTAGCATGTCACACACTAACTGGCCTGGGTGGATCCTACTGGCATGCACTAAAAATTCCCTAGTGTAGGTTAATGTAGCCTTGTTTCAAACACCACATTAATGTGCACTAGGGAACTTTTCATGTGTGCCAGCAAATGAGCCAGCTAATGCTGGTGCAAACCAGAATTTAAACACCTGGAATGCAGACTAACGCACTGTGTAGATAAGCCCTTAGTTGAGATTCTGAAGAGTACACATAACAGGATTGTAAAGATGGAAAGTTTGTAGGTTGCCTCAGGCAGCTAACAAATAGTACATCTATACCAGGGATTGGAAACTTTTGACACACGGCCTGTCAGAGAAATCCGCTGGTGGACTGGGATGGTTTGTGTACTTGCAGCGTACAGAGGTTCAGCGGATCGCAGCTCTTGCTGGCCACGGTTCACCGTTCCAGGCCAATGGGGCCAGCAGGAAGCGGCAGCCAGCACATCCCTCGGCCCGCGCTGCTTTCCGCAGCCCCCATTGGCCTGGAGCGGCGAACCGCGGCCAGTGGGAGCTGCAATCGGCCGAACCTGCAGACGCTGCAGGTAAACAAACCATCCCGGCCCGCCAGCGGATTTCCCTGATGGGCCGCATGCCAAAGGTTGCCAATCCCTGATCTATACAGTAAAGAAAAGGTGCAGCAATGACTCTCAGAGCCTGGATCAACTGACTCGGGTTCGTGACTCTCACTAGGGGTTAAAAATAGCAAAGTACATGTTTCTGCTTGGACTGAAGCCTGGGCTCTGAGACCCACACCCCTCATCAGGTTGCAGAGCAAGGGCTGGAGCCCAAGTGGGAACATCTATATTGCTATTGTTTAGCCCCATAGTGTGAGCCCTGCGAGCCCAAGTCAGTTGACCCAACTCTGAGATTCACTGCTGATCGGTTTGTGTAACAGCATGACACCCACCTCTCACGAGTGCCCCTTCTGCTCGGGAGTGCCTGCAGTCTTTAAACAGTCCTGGCCCTGGTATCAGGCCATCCCCCAGACTTCTTTCCTGGAGGCAATGGTTTTGCCTTCTTGGTCTGTTCTGGCCCCAGCTCTCTAGCTGGGCCCCTTAACTGTTGAGTTCCCCTTCCAGGGCTTATTATAGGCTACTTCCCCAGAGACCAATGCAGGGGGGGACCTGGGTCCACCCACTACTCTGGGTCCCAGCCCAGGGACCCTAATAATAGCAGGCATGTGCCACCATGTTCCTTTAGAAAAACTGCTTTCAGTTCCCAGGCCCACTTCCCCATGGTCCCAGCCTTCACTGGTGCTTCACCCTTAGCTCAGGGCTCTTCTGTATTCAGGCCCAGCAGCAAGCCAACGGCTCTTGCTTCCCTGGTCCCGATCAGCATTAAGCTGTCCATGGTACTGCAGTTCCCTTTGGCCAGCCAGGAGCACTCCTCTGGCTCCAACAAGTAACTGACTATCATCTGCATTGCAGCACCTTTTATATAGCTCTCCTGGGCCTTGATTGGCTGCTCCCTGTAGCCTCTCTGATTGGCTAGCCCCTTGCAGTCTTCCCTCCTGATTGGCTGCTTCTTGTTCAGTCTCTCTAGGCTGCTTGTAGGACTTAGCTCCACTCCTCCTTTCCTGGGATGGGTGTGGCAGGACAATGAGGCCCCCTAGTTCACTCTGTCACAGGTTTGGGGGTGTAGATGTGCCCTGTGACTCAAAAGACTAATTGAAATTTCAACTGCATCTGAAGACAATATTTAATTTTAAGCAACAAATCTAAATAAACATAAAAACTCAGGATAGTTATAGTGAAGAATAGACTATAATGCAGAGAGAAATCAGGCAAATGTGAAAGTTCTATGCTTTCAGAGAATAATTTATGTAAAACAAAAAAGAATTAACATATTTAACTACTAGAAAGACAAGGTGTGTGAGGTTATATCTTTTATTGGGACAATTTCTGTTGGTGAGAGAGACAAGAATTTGAGCTACAGAGAGCTCTTCTACATGTTTGAGAAAGGAACTCAGAGTGTCACAGCAAAATACAAGGTGGAACAGATTGTTTAGCATAAGTAGTTAAAACATATTGTAAAAGACCATTCAAGGTGAAGTGGCAAGTTAACTCTGTAGTCAAAACACACAAAAGGGGTGAGGAGTTAATGAGTTACAGATTGTTGTAATAAACCATAAATCCAGTGTCTTTATTAAGACCGTGATTTTTAGTGTCTAACAAAGTTATAAATTTAAGTTCCCCAGCTCATCTTTTGAAAGTGTTGTGCAGGTTTCCTTTGAGTACAAAGACTGAGAGGTCATATATGAAGTGATCATTTTAGGAAAAGTGTTCATCCACAGGTGATATGGTATTTTTGTCTTTTATCATTTTTCTGTGTGAATTCATTCAATAGAGTAGTGATTTCACCCACATAGTTGTTATTGGGGCATTTAGTGCACTGAATGATATGTGCCATATGTTGTGATAGCATGTGTAGAAACCATGGATCTTAAAAGGTGAGCGGGGGGGGGGGGGCAGATTGATCATCATATCCTAGAATCAACACAGCTACAATAACACTGCAAGTGTGCCAAACAACTAACATATAAGCACATTTCTACCAGTATAGCTGCATCTACACTAAGAAGGGTTGTATTATTTTAATTATACCAGCATAATTAAAGAGATTGTAGTTGTCTAAGCACACAAATTGTAAGTCCCACTGCAGCCAATGGAACTTCATCAGGTGCTTAAGTCTTTGCTGAACTAAGCCCTATGCAAAATGAAGGCAGTGGAGAATTAGGGTCACTTGTGTACCTACATACATCACCTCTTACTCATCAATCTGCTGTATTGCAGTCTTACATTTGGAATGTAAAAACCAGTATTTTCAGCACTGCAGTATCATTTCTAGACTGCAATCAAAGAGGTGATCATTTCTGGAAAAATCACTCAGACAAGGGATATGGCACCATGTGGAAAAGGGGCAAGTAATTAAATATTTTCCCTGCCCTTATTTCAATTCATGGTGTGATACAGCAGAGGTGGAGGGCAGCAGGGAGCGGGAGGTATATAAGCCCCAGGATGATCAGAGCCTTATTCCCTCTGGACTAAGGAGAAGTTACTACAGGGTAATTAGAGCACCTGGAGCCGATTAAGGTCCCACCCGAGACCTAATAAAAAACCCTGCTTCAGTCAGACAGGAGAGCTGACTGTAGTTTGGAGGAGTACTGCTGTTGACCAGAGGATCAAAGTACCAGGGAGAGGGAAACCCTACCCAAGAAGGGCAGAGGGACTCCCCCAGCACAGAGGACTGAGAGAAACCCAGCCCAAGGAGAAAGAGGGTAAGAAGCCTGTGAAGCTGAAGGGGCTGGGGCTGGAGGGAGGAGGTGAACCTCTCCAGGGTATTAGTGGAGTCCAAGAATAGGGGCAAGGACGGTGCCCTGCCCCATCACACCAAGGAAAAGTGCGGGACCCACCACAATAGCATTGGCCATTTGCCACACGGGGTATCATTAATTCTGTACTTGTGATGTTATACAGGTGACTAGAATTATGAGGTCATACTCCTCATAGATGAAGAATTCAAACCTGCTCTTACTAAGATCAATAGCAGGGTTTTTCCCTTGGCTCCAACAGGAAAGGGAGGAGACCAAGAAAGAGAGAATAGTGAGTTAAACGTCAAGTCTACCCCAATAAAGTCTGTGGGTGAAGACTGTGCCTTGTGAGAGATGAGACCATGAAGTACAGTTACTTTACTAATTAACCTCTCATTATTGGTTACATCAGCTTAGAGGAGCAGGAAATGCTGGATATGTTAATTCTTGTAATTTAATTACCATTACTGATTTCCATTACCATCTCCCTCACACTTAGTGCTACTCATTCATCCTTCACCTCCAATGAGAAATGGATACCTTCAGGAATGAGATTAAAAAACCAGGAGCTAGAGACTTCCATCCCCACTGCTGTGTTTACATACCCATGAGAATGTCAATGTACAATTAGAAACATTGCTGGGTGCACATCTTTATGAATTGCATGAATCATACTTCAAAAGACCCTCAGTAAAATTATTTTTTACAGTTATTTCTAACATAGAGCTTAAGAGTTCTAGAGGGGGACTATTCAGACCATTATTTCAGATGGTCATGATGCTGTATCGTGATTCACAACTACGAACAGAGGACCAAGTTCGGAATCCATTTGAAATAAAATAGTCAAAATTTGCCAATGATGTCAAAGAGAGATCAGTATGAGACAGGTTTGCAAGATTCTTTTTCCATATGAGAAAAAACCGAGTCAGTGTCATTCCATATAGTCAGTTAGAATAGCTTAACCCATCCCTGAACAAAGCCTAGCTAATCAGGCTTTGTTTTCAGAAATCTGTGTGGATTGCGGCATAGAAATCTAACTCTCCAGCCTGTAGGTAGGAACTTGGACAGAACATAAATACCCAGAAGGTGACATTCTAGTGTATGAGTTGCAGTAGTCGCTGTTGTCCCTCATTCCTGCCTTCAATGTGGGGATTTAGGAACACTGGATCCACTTAAGCACGGATTCAATGGTTCCTCTTCGAGCCCACCCACAGTACAACCTTTGACCCTGATCACTTCAGGGTAGGCCAAAGCCCACAGCACTCATGTGTCAAGGCTTCCCTGAGCAGCTGCTCCAACACACTCCAAACCTGAACAGGATGAATAGGACTGTTGTGGTTCTTGTGTATCAGAGGGCTACATGCAGACCCATGCACCTGCGTGAATTTTATTCTTAATGATACTCAGTTACAGTGTTATATTTCACAGACATCAGGCCAGATTGGGCAAAACTTCCATTGACGTCAAATGAATTTTTGCATAAGAAAGGACTACAGGATCAGTGTCCTTCATTGCAAAGCAATGTAACATTTAGATTCTCCTCTTAGTACAATATCTTGGCCTCAGTAGCTGACAATACTGAAAAATTCAATGAAAGCTAAAAAACATTTATTTCTGATTACTGTTTGTTTCATACATAGGTTTGATAACTAGATTTGACTGGCTTTAAAAAGTGAAATAAATATGTTTTGATAATCTATTTAAAAGTATGCATGTTCTGGAACTGACCTTCTTGTATAACATCGCATAATAACGAACAGAGGCATATAAAAAAGAGGGCAGAGTTGGAGAAAAAAAAAAAGATAATTGCCTTGTGACTTTGCCATTGAGTAATCTATAAAGAAAAAAATAGTATGAGCGCTTTCATACTATTTTACCACATCATTTTGTCTTTGACAAATGTGCATAGCTTTGAACTATTGGATTATATATGTCCCCTGTAGCTGCTTTTAAGCATTAACAGAAGAAACTTCTTTTTTTTTTTTTAAGGGACCAAATTTGATCCAAAATTTAGACGTTGTAGAAACGGCTTTTACCATATTTTAATATTTCTTGATCCAACAGGAATAAGCTGTTTTTATTAAGACAAATAGCACATGAAGCATTTGTGAACCAATCATTGTAGTATTGTGCTAGTGCATTAGAACATGAAAGCAAATTTCACTAAAAACCTGACAATAGGAAAAGTGAAACTGACTAATTTATTTTTATTGACGAAACAAGTAAACGAATAGTGAAAAATTATCAAAAGATTTATTTCTCTTCTATTACAATTAAAGGAATTGTGTTTCATTTTACAGATAACAGACCACATCCTGAGCAGTTGTATGTTAACATGGACTCAGTGATGTTTCATACAGTTTAAGGCCAGAAGGAACCATTAGATCATCTAGTATGACCTTCTGTATATTTCAGACATTAAATTTCACCAAGATATCCCAGTATTGAGCCCAAACCTGTGTGTTTGACTAAAACATATTTTCCAGTCTTGATTTTAAGATATCAAGAGATGAAGAATCAACCACTTCCCTTGGGAATTTGTTACAATGTTTAGCCACCCTCAATGTTAATAAATTCTGGCTAACTTCTAATTTGAATTCATCTGGTTTCAGCTCCCAGCCATTGGTTCCTGCTATACCTTTCTGCACTAGACTAAAGAGCTCCTTAGTACCCAGCATTTTCTCCTCCTGAAGGTATTTACACTGTAAGTAACCCCTCAATCCTCTTTTTGATAAACTACATAGATTGAGCTCTTTAAGTCTCTCACTGTAAGGCATTTTTTCCAGCCTTCAAATCATTTTTATGGCTCAATTTGGCATCTTGTCCAGTTTTTCCAACATCCTTCTTAAGATGTGGACAACAAAACTGAATGCAGTATTCATCTCCTCAATCATGGACTCATCAAATCATAAAAATGTAGGGCCAGAAGGGACCTCAAGTGGTCATCAAGTCCATACCCATGTACTAAAGCAGGGCCCAGTAAACCTATTAGACCATCCCTATCGGGTTTGTCCAACCTTTTCTTAAAAAGCTCCAATGAATGTTGAGTATTTTGAACATGTCTGCTTTATCTGCATTATTATTAATGTGCAATTAGGAACAAAAGAAATCCTAGAAATGGTACCTAGCCTAATATTTTTAAACATCTCCTTATTGTCCTTAGCCTGGCCAACCATGGATTTTTCCCTGATGTTCTTAACTTTGCTTGTCAATTTTCTGAACTTGCCACCTTCTAGTCTATATTGATTGCTATCTATATTCACTTTTGTTTCATTTTTTATACATTGCCTTTTTATTTCTAATTTCTGTCTTCCCTTCCCCACTGCACCAGGATGGGCTTTTAGACAAAGTTACTCTCTTTCTTGATTGTAGAAGCATGTTTTTTTGGCCATCTGAAACTCGTCTTTAAGCACTCCACATTTGCATTCATTTTAATGTCTAAACTTTAAATCACTTTAACTCAGAGGTGGGCAACCTGCGGCCCTCAGGCCGCCCGTGGCCCGTCAGGGTAAACTGCTGATGGGCCGCGAGACAGTTTGCTTACATTGGCTGTCTGCTGGCACAACCTCACGCAGCTCCCAGTGGCTGCGGTTCACTGTTCCTGGCCAATGGGAGCTGCAGGAAGCGGCGGCCAGCATGTCCCTGCGGCCCGCACTGCTTCCCACAGCTCTCATTGGCCGGGAACGGCAAACCGCAGCCATTGGGAGCTGCGGACAGCCAATGTAAACAAACTGTCTCATGGCCCGCCAGTGGATTACCCTGATGGGCTGCAGGTTGCCCACCACTGCTTTAACTTACAACTTTCATCAGGTTTGAGAAATAAGCCCTTTTGAATAAAGTACACACACACACACACTCTCTCTCTCTCTCTCTCTCTCTCTAGTTTGGACTGTCCTCTGTTTGCCCATCTTGAACATAATCAGGTCATGATCACTGGTCCTTTGGCAACCACCAACTTCCGGTCCACTGATTAATTAATCTTTATCCATCACAAGGAGATCCAAAATAGAGTTACCTCATGTTAGGTGCAATACCTTTTGTGTTAGAAAATAATCATCTATAATATTTAGAAACTGTAATGATGTTTTACTCCCAGCTGCACAACCCCTCCCCCCCAGCAGACAGTTTCCAAATTAAAGTCCCCCATGAAAGTACAGTTGCTCCTTCCACACAAGTGTTTGAGTAACTTATCCTCTTCCCTGGTATGGTTCAGTGGTCTGTAACAGATACCCACTAGTAGCCCCTCCTGGACTTAGTACATGAATGCATATGAATCAAAGATCCTGTGGTTCTCAGTTATCAATAACTATACAAAATGATAATGGTGTCTTTAATGTAGAGTGCCACCTCTGTTACCCACGCTAACCTTCCTGAATGCAGTGTTTATATGCCATTTATTTAAGAGCTTAAGTGGTGTGTATTTAATCAACTGGCCAGTGTGTTACATATCCCTCTCTGTGACTGATCCATAGAGGATAAGAGTCTATTACACCCCCAGCCTCAGAGCCTGGCTCCATAACTTTCAGAGCCTGGCTCCATGGCATACAATGGGGGCTGTAACAGACTCTCATCGTCTGTGACAGCTGAGAGGGGGATTCACAGCAGAAACTAAAAAGTGGATTATATATAAGCACCGTATCAGTCTTCTGCATAAAGGTGAATTTCAGCCAAGGAGAGGGAGACTGTTTCAGCCTTAAGTGGCAGTATGGAACAAAGTACAAACATGAATGTGGAAAAAGAATATGAAGGGACCATCAAAGTGGGAAGCTTGAGTGGAGTCTCGGGATCAGAAAAGAGGGTACAGTAAGCAGAAATGAAAGCAGAGCCTGGTTGGGGAGGAAAAGGGGCTTGAACATGATGAAGGAGATGGTAACTGATGGAAAAAATATTAATTGGGGAGTTTCATGGTCTTAGTTTCAGGAGATAAAATTGATTTTCACACCAGCATTCTGGACAGATTGTGGGGGGAGCAAGGCAAATAGCCTGTCTTTTATCATAATCTTAGTGTTTCTATTTTTTTTTTACTGTTATTTATACTCTTTGATGATTTTGAAAAGACCTGGGGGGGGGGGGGGGGGAGAGAAGAGCAGAGAGTCCCTCTTGCCTTAAAATTGAAATACTGGTATTCATAGTAATAATCTACTCTATTCTTTCTAAACTGAACAGAATGGCCAGCACTCTCAGAAGAGTTCAGACCCCAGGCCAGCACCAAATTAAGTGACAGATATTCAGAAGAGCTCAGCATGTTGGATGTTGAGCTCTTTTCAAAATCTGGCCCTAAATGTCACAGCAGGAACTGATCTCCTTTGGAAATCTGGCCCCAATTGTGGGTGCTGAGCACCTGAAAAAAAATCTCACCCCATATTTCAAAAGCTATTGTACTGCTAATTTTCACAGGGCTGTGGATTTTCTCAATGAAAGAAGAACATAAAAGTAGCAAATGTACTATTTACAAAATATATTACATGGAATTATATACTTAGATGTTTTCACTTTGTACTGCATGACATTTTGATTAAAAAACAATAATTATATAAAATCAACATGGCATACATTAAATGGATAATGGTTAACTAATAGATCTCAAAATGTAACTCTAAGCAGGGAATCACCATCGAAGGGGTGTGTTTCTAGTGTAGCGTTGGCCGTATGCTTTTTAACGTTTTTATCAGTTACGTGGAAGAAAACATAAAATCATCACTGATAAAGTTTGCAGATGACAAAAAAAATTGGGGGAGTGGTAAATAATGAAGTGGACAGAGCACTGATTCCAAATGATCTGAATTGATTGGTAAGCTGGCAACAAGCAAAAAATGTACATTTTAAAATGGTTAAATATATACATCTAGGAATAAAGAAGGTAGGCCATACTTATAGAACAGGGATTGGCAACCTTTGGCATGTGGCCCATCAGGGAAATCCACTGGTGGGCCGGGACGGTTTGTTTACCTGCAGCGTTCGCAGGTTCAGCAGATCACAGCTCCCACTGGCCGTGGTTTGCCGTTCCAGGCCAATGGGGGCTGCGGGAAGCGGCGGCAAGCACATCCCTCGGCCCACGCCACTTCCCACAGCCCCCATTGGCCTGGAGCGGCAAACCGCAGCCAGTGGGAGCCGCGATCGGACGAACCTGCGGACACGGCAGGTAAACAAACGGGCCCGGCCTGCCAGGGTGTTTACCCTGGCGAGCTGCATGCTAAAGGTTGCCAACCCCTGCTCTACTGCATGAGCTAAAAGCCAACTGGCTGTTAGCTAAGGCTATAGAGCAGACTCATTAATCTCTCTGTCTCTCTCTGTCTCGGTGCCAGTAGATGGGACAGAACACCACACCCAGGAGGTGTGTGGGTTACATCTGCAATTCAAAAAGGTTGTTAATAAATTGGAGAGGGTTCAAATAAGAGCTATGAGAATGACGAAAGGATTAAAAAAATACCTTATATTGATAGACTCCAGGAGCTCAACCTATTTAACTATTTAAGAAAGAGAAGCTTAAGGGGCAACTTTCACAGTCTATAACTACCTACATGGGAAAATATTTGATAATGGAATCTTCAATCTAGTAGCGAAAGATATAAAATGATCCAATGGCGAGAAGTTGAAGCCATAGTTGCCAACTCCATGGGTGCTCCGGGGCTGGAGCACCCATGGGGAAAAATTGGTGGGTGCTCTGCACCCACTGGCAGCTCCCCTCCCCAGCTCCCCTCCACTCCGCCTCTGCCTCCTCCCCTGAGCACACCGGAGCTCCGCTTCTCCCCCTAGCTCCCAGCACTTGCCACCATGAAACAGCTGTTTTGTGGTGGCAAGTGCTGGGAGGGAGACGGGGAGGAGGCGGGGCCGGGGCCAGGATTTGGGGAAGGAGTCCAATAGGGGTAGGGAGGGGGTGGAGTTGGAGCAGGGACTTTGGGGAAGGGGTTGGAATGGGGGCAGGGCAGGGGTGGAGTCGGGGAGGGGCCGGGCGGGAGGTTGAGCACCCTCTGGTGCCCGGAAAAGTTGGTTGCCTATGGTTGAAGCTACACAAATTCAGACTGGAAATAAGGTATACATTTTTAGTAATGAGAGTAATTAACCATTGGAACAATTTACCAAGGGTTTTGGTGGATTCTCCATCACTGGCCATTTTTAAATCAAGATTAAATGTTGTCCCAAAATATATGTTCTAGGAATTATTTTGGGGAACTTTTACGCCCTGTAGTGTACAGGAGATCAGACTAGATGATCACAATGGTCCTTTCTGGCCTTGGAATTTATGAACTCTCTGAACCAGTCAAGAAAAACAAATTGATGAAGGCTTTTTAGTGCATATGTACATCACACTGCATTAACATGATATTCTGTAATGGCTCCAAAGGGATGCTACTTCAGGTTATCAAGTCAATAATGAACAAAATTAACAATCTCCTGATACTTCACAGACAGTCTTACATTAAGTGTATCCTATATTTAGGTACTTGTGCTGTAATGCATGTTTGACCTCACAGTCCATAGCTGCTGCAAGTATGCCCAAGTTTCAACCCAGAACAAATTTTTATAGCTCAGTTATTTAAAACAGGGGTTTGTAAGGGAAATGCTGACAATCGTCACTGTATCACAGGGGTCGGCAACCTCTGGCACGCGGCTCGCCAGGGTAAGCACCCTGGCGGGCCGGGCCAGTTTGTTTACCTGCCGACACGGTAAACAAACTGGCCCAGCCTGCCAGGGTGCTTACCCTGGTGAGCCACATGCCAGAGGTTGCCGACCCCTGCTCTATCAGTATAGCTCACCAAAAATTTTAACAAACTCTTTAATTTAATAAACACATTAACTATATAGTGCTCAAATCATAAAAGGTCTTACAAGAGTGCCGTGGATTTTGCTACAGGATTTAGAATGCACCTTCTGTGTTGGAATCAAGAAATTACAAACTCAAATTTATAGTCACTGCAGATAATGGCATTGTGAACTAATCATGTGCAAGAATCAGCAGGTATTATCCAGTTTTTATCCACAGGATGTTAAGGTCCAGATATCCGGTTCAGCTCATAACAGAGCTAGAGATCAATTTGTAAAATAAATAAAATAAAATAAATCAGATGCAGACCTGGGTTCAGATTTTGAAAATCCCTTGAAGTTCCAAGCTGTTTGTATTTAGTGTTTTGGCTTGAGCTTTCCCTAGTCAGACATTGAGGGTGAAATCCTGGCTCTATTGAAGTCAATGGTAATTTTGCCATTGACTGCAGTGGAGCTAAGATTGCACCCTGAGTGTACATTACCAGAATAGATGGGAAAAGCACTGTTGTAATGATGTATCCATAATAATATTCATCCCCAGAATCACTTGTGTAGCTGTTTCACATGCAATTCTTCCATTAATTACTGAGGTATTTAATTAGGTGAACCATCTTCCCTCATTATACAGGTTCCCTTGTAGGTGTTTTTCTCTCTCTCTCTCTCTCACTCACTCACACACACACACACACACACACACACACACCTCCAAATGAGCACAGGAAAAGGTGGCAGGGTTTATGGGCAAGATTGGTGCTTGATTTGCCAGTGACTACCATAAGTTTCAAAGTTGGACAAATTCTCAACTTTCTCCTAGGCCTCCAAAACACCTTTAGATTTGGAAGTTGTGTTTCCAAATGTATTTGAACTCGATAATAGTTTGTTTCCTCCTTGAAAGGTTTGGCATTAGCTATAGCAATAATTGTGTTAATGGAATGAAAAGGAAAGGACAAATGATCACTCTTTGAAAGAGAAAGGATCCTCTTATGCTAGATCTCCTGCTGGGAGCTATTCATCACTATAATCTGTGACTCATCCCATCACCATTATGTGATAGTTCAAAAATAAGGTAAGGAGCAACAGAAGTGCTTGAAGGAATTAAAGTGTTATTAATTTATTGCTTCTTAATACACTAGCCATAATAGTCATTCTTGGAGGATTATGTATATTACAGCCATTATTTGAGACATTAATACTCTCTACTTGATATAGAATTCTCCAATGCATCTGCAATAGATTTCCCCCCTCTACATGCCACCAAATTATTCCCTTCCACCTTTGTTCTTCTGTCTCCTACACATCAACAAAATATGCTTAATTTGCAACAGTAACATGTCACTCTCCTAATTGAGGTTCCCAGGGAACCAAAGTGAGATAATTTAATTATACTTCAAATCTACTCCACCTCAAACTCTTTAAATCATACTAGTAGATAGACGGCAAATCATTATTCTGATGTAAATATGATATAATTCATCCACAATGCATACAGCAATGAAACATTGACAAGTAAAATAAAAAATAGCTTCATGGTTCAGTTCTATAAACGTTCATGAACCAAGAAGCAGTAAGAATTTCCTCTACCTAACCTTATTTGTGATGTGGCAAGGCACCTACTCGGTCTCACCAGCCTGTGCTGTTTTTAGTCTTGGTGAGACGGGCTTGGGGTAAAACAGTCCCTCTTGGCTGTACAGGGGCAGTCCATCCTCTCAGCCAGTGTTTTGGGCTTATTTTTCTCCCTTAGGGGAGGGAATGCAGTCTCCCCCTCCTGGAAAGGCTTGCTCCCTTGCTGCTACTTGCCTCCTGGTAGCATGACTTTTTTTCCCCCCTCCCCCTCTTTCTCACCACACGGGAGGGTTTGAAAAGGTCTCAGACAGCCCTTAGTTGGAATCAGCTGATCCTAACTGACCTCAGGTAACTCCCTCTCAGCTGATCCTAACTGATCTCTGGTAACCCCTTCTCAACTGAACCTGATTGACTTGTAGTCACCCCTCCCCAGTTTGATAGGGAGGGGGGCCTTTTAACCTTCTGGGACTGTTTTCTACCCTTCCCCCCCCTGCAGCCGTTTGTCCTGAGTTTATCACAGTGACTAGCAAGCGTATAGAAGAGATGTACCAAACCAGTTAGCAAATTTTGGTCACCTCCAAATCTGAGTGTGCCTAAAAGCACAGAAATTGTACTTCTCCCCGCCCCCAGGAATTTAGAGGGTGCTTCTATCTAGATATTTATGAAACCCCCATTATCATAGTCTGAGCACAAACATTAGTGAGTTTATCAGTTGCAGATGTAGCACCTTTTGTTGCAATCCCATCAGCGCAAGATAAACAGGGTGAAGCCAGAGCAGCAGTTGATGGAACATCTCTGTGATTCAGCACTTGGGACTCTACTCTGAGTCACTCTAGAATGAATGTCCAGAATGGTGTTAGGGGACACTGTAGGATATAGTATAAAATGGACGTCCCGGTCGCTCATGGTCATTAAAGCTTCTGTGGCACTTTTCACAAGACTTCAGGGGTTAATTCTAGCTAATTTCAAATGAGGTTAATCTTGTAACAGATCTGGAAATTCATGGTGGTTACTACGATGATTTCCAGGACCACTTGAAACTTCAGTGACACTGAGGAGAGAATTCAGCTCCTATTGCTCCTTAAACACAAGTGCCCACCACTCAAGGTACTGAGTCTCCATTCACTATTAGGATTATAGAGCCTATGAAACACAATTTTATCCAAAAGAGAGCAGTTCTACAGACTCAGTTAAAAACAGCAAGGATTCAAAAGCCAGCAGTGTATACAAATAATGCTCAGCTCTACATCACATTTACATCAGACACAAACAACACATTGTTCAGTTACTTGTGGGCTTGACTGTAATTGGCAACTGTATGAAGAGTAGCTGATTGAAGACGAAAAAACTAAAGTGATGTTGGTGGAAGAGGGAAACTCTTCATAGAAATTGTCACTTCTTAATATTACCCTCCAATGAGGGTGTTTGCCCTCATACTGTTAAGACATTAGCCTTAAAATTTACCTGAATCCTCGCTGCTTTCAGAAACTCAAATTGCTATGACCCAGGGGAGGGGATGGAAGGCAGACTTACCATGTACAGCTGGCATGAAGAACACACTCCTACCTACTGGATTTGGATTTAGCAGTGGTGAGCCACACTTTTGTGACCTCCAGATTAGATTACTATAGTGCAGTGTACGCATATGTAATCACTCACCTTAAAAAGCTGCAAGAGGGGGAGGTGTCATCACCCAGCAAGAATGACTGACTTTGCTCAGAGCTTGGAGATGAGAGCAACAGCTTCCCTCTTCATCACTCCCCTAAATCCATACACAAGGGAACAAGTCAGTGGAGTCTGTTTCTGTTAGTAATATCCCATTAGCATCCAGTGAACTAGTAGCTCATATCACGCTGCACCAGACAAAAGCACAACAAAAAGTTTCTCATGGCAAAAATCTAAAAACCCCAGAGATTTAAAGATTATTTCCTTAAGAAATACAAAGATTGAGAGTCTTTGGTAAAACTCGCCAAGCCAGACAAGGAACACTAGATTGTACCAAAAGAAGGAAAAGCAAACTAAGGCCTTGTCTGAATTAAAATCTAACGTGAGAGAGCTTCTGTTTGAAATTGAAGGTATAAGATTTGATGTTGTACATATGGAAGTTAACAGCAATTAAAAACAAAGTGACTGACATAGGAGAGAGAACAGGAATCATAGAAGATGAACTGGAAAACACCTCTGAAACTGTCATCCACAGGCAGACTAAAATGTTAAGAAATAGAACAAAATGGAAAAGACTTATACAATGAGAGTGATGTCTTCGAGAAGAGAGAGAAGCACAATAATTTAAGATTGGCGAGCATATCAGAAGGCCAGGAAACAGGCAAAACTGTCAAGTGTGATACAAAATGTAATTAAGCATCTGTTAAAAATAGACCCATCAAAAAAGGTGCTTATTGGAAGGGCATACAGGGGCCTGTACCGTTTGTCTGTAACGGGTGGCAAACCCAGAGATACGGTTGTCAAAATTCATTATTACCTGCAGAAAGAGATTCTCATGTGAAAAGCAAAAAGATTCTTCTGAAAGAGGTCTTTAATCAGTGTAACGTTCAGAACAAACACCTAAGGAGAGATCCTCAACTGGTGTAAATTGGCAAAGGTCTATTGACTTCAATAGAAGTAGGACAATTTACAGCGGCTTTCGATCTGGCCCCTGAATTTTGTGGTTGTTTTTTTGCTAGTTTGTTTGTAGTGTTGTTGTAGCCATGTTGCTCCCAGGATGAGAGAGAGAGACAAGGTGAGTGAGATAATATTGCTATTTAGGGGTTAATTACAATACCAAAGAGTGCGCATTCAAAGTGTTTATGTGGGGGAGGGATCAGATGATAGGGGTGGTGTGAATTTGTTATAGAGGAACATCCATGGGGCCTTTGAAGCTCAAGAAATCCCCAGTGAAAGGCTCAACGATAGTCATTCAGATGTATCTGTTGGTTAATAGCTCTTATCCTCAAGGTATATGTAGCTGGCTATACCTCTCTAGCACTGCCTTGGGAAGAGGGTGGGCACTGTTCCTGGGTACAGAGTCTGAGGCACAGTCTGAGGCTTCCCCCCCTTGTGGGGGGAGTTACGGTAGTCTAAACATAAAGTCAATATGCTTCTACAGCCCACAAAAAGTCCTAGGCCTTTGGAAAGCTAAAGGGGAGGAGGTGGCAGGAAAAAAGTACCAGCCTTTCTCCTTTCTGAGAGGACTTGGGTGGCTAAGGCTCTCAAGCCATTTACCTGGCCAGCAATCCCTACTTCTAGGAGCCGGGGAGCTCTAAACTGCAGACCCATTTCTTCAGAGAGCCGCCCTACACTGAGCAGAGATCTTCCCTTTTAAGGACTAGCCCAACTCCAAGTTTGTCAAGCCAAACAGGCTAACCAGCTTCAAGCTGTTTGTTCCCAGAGGACCTCTTTAACTCTTTCCTGACTGGGATGGGGCTCTGCCCCACTACAGGGTACTTACTTGTTCCTGCCAAACATAAGGCCATTCAGTGAAGAATGGGGAAAGTACAGAAAAGGAGCACTGACGTAGTAACAGTCACAGCAGAATGGGGGAAGAGGGAAAGGAACTTAAATAGCAAAAGCTGGCACCACAATTATATGTTAATGTTTCCAACTATTGGAGATATGGTTGCAGGAGCAGGTCCCTTCTACAATAAGTGAGACAATTAGAGCCTATGAAAGAAAAAAATTCAGAATGGGTGTGTTTGAGAACATTACCTGGGAAAACAGACTGGTGTTAAGAGGGCAGACATTGGATACAGTGATTAAGATCAGTAAGAATAAAACCCTTAAATCCTGTGAGAAGTAGATATGTTAAGAAATGGCATTAGTACAAAACATGAGTTCTATGCAGTCCCAGTAATTGTTAATCTTTTGACAATGGTACAGCAGAAGTATGATTTTACCAATGCACTCTTATTGAAAGAAATAGGATTATACTTTATTACAACATATATCAAGATATACCTGTATAAGGAAGAATGGTGACTATGAATAACCTCATTACATTAATCTCCATTAATGTAAAAGACCTTAACAGTATAATAAAAGGAGAAAAATTCTACAAAATGTGCAGCGTTCCTACCAGACATCAGGAGACATACTGAAGAAAGTCAAGAACAGCTATTTAGGGGAAATAGGTGTAATTAAGCTTTTAGAAGGGTATGAGAAGAAGTAAGGAAAGCAGATGGTATAACACTAGCCAAACATACATCGTTTATAAAAAGAAGAAGAAATCAGTTGATTAGGTCTGAATAGGGTATAGTAATCTCTGTTAAGGATGACCTCAAACGAAGAGGACTATAGGCTCAGACAATGCCCCAAGCCAAGAATAAGCAGGCTTTTCTGGTATGTCTCAGGTTCTGGAAGCAGATAGTGAGTTCCATCACATTGCACATACCTAGCCCACAAACCTACATGCATTCAAGCTCCAAGTCCCAGGGTGGTTGACCTCTGCCGCATAAGGTGCAGCTGCAGCCTCTTTCCAAACTTCTAGGTAGGTAGGCAGTCTCCCTCTCGATTGGTTTAGGTTAGCCCTTCAGCCAAGCTGGTAAAAAATCTAGCCCTTTCTGGGTAACAAAAGTGCAAATCAGAACAGGCCTTCACCCAGCCCACGCCACAGCTCCTCATTACATGTTTGCTACTAAGACTTTCATGTCTTAGTAGCAAAAGTTCCCCAAAGCTCTTCTCCCTTTGGTTCTTGGGATTTAAACTAGGCTGTACCTGAACAGCTCTCTGGTTGCTCTGAGTCCTAGGCTCTCTGCCAGTGTTATAAACTTCCTCCTAACTGCAGTGGGGACTTCTTCCCTCCTTCCCTTTTCAGGAAGCTGGCGCCTACAGCACGAGGTCATTGTATTCACCCTTTTCTGGAGTCTGTAATTAGGTCTCCTCTCTGACTCCCTTCCAGGCTTCTTGAGCACACAAACTCCAAAGCAGGCCCTGTTCCCTTCAAGTTCCCTCCTTCTTTCCTCTCCCATACAGAAGCTCACTACAGGTTTGACTTGTTCTCCTTCTTACTGGCAGAAAGGCTGTTTTTTATATCCTTTCTCAGCATGCATTGCATTTCCCATAGACATGAATTTCTTCTTGAACAAGATTGTACCAAGCCAGAATCGTGCATTAATGGGCCCGGCCCACCATACCCTTCCACATTTGAGTGCATAAATTGGTTAATTGCACTTCTACCCACCCAGTTTGCACTTGCAAATCCCTGTTTCTTTGCAGAAATGCAAATTTAACACATGTAAAATTTGCATGTACACATTTAGAAGTTGTTTTGAAAATTTAGCCCCAGGAGAGGCACTCACATTATCCCAGAGCAATTTGTTCCTTTTCTTAAAAGCAAAAAAGTTTCCAGATCTACAGATGAAAGGGACACTTCAGTTAAAGGTCAGGAAATCCAGCTGTAATATGGCTTTGACTAGTGCTTTAGATCTCAACATTAAATTCTAATTAAAAATTGAGTTAGAAGCATGAAATTCTAATGAGGGAGCTGAGGGCTATAGCTCTCAATGTTACATCATGTGTTCTCTTATTTTAAAAAAACAGCACATCAATTTCATATATTTTGTATAATTTGTATTATTCCCATTGATAGGTGTACCTAAGTTGTAGGGGAAATACCTAAACAAGGGTATATAGCAAGGGTCGGCAACCTCTGGCACGCAGCGGGAAGCAGAGGCCAGCACATCCCTCGGTCCGCGCCACTTCCCGCAGCCCCCATTGGCCTGGAGCGGCGAATCGCGGACAGTGGGAGCCACGATCGGCCGAACCTGCGGACGCGGCAGGTAAACAAACTGGCCCGGCCTCCCAGAGTGCTTACCCTGGCGAGCCGCGTGCCAGAGGTTGCCGACCCCTGGTATATAGGAAAATGAATCCCCTTGTTAGTTACTCAAATTACATTCTCTGCATTTACTTTTGGAAAACCCAAACTGAAAATTCCTTACAAAGAGCTAACTGAGGGAGACTGGCTTTTAGTCTTTTATTTTCATGGCTAGTTTGCTTGTCCTTTGCAGTTTTCTCTGCTGTCACTAATTCTCCGATGCTGTATATACACCTTAGAGTACCTCTACCCTCACAATAGTCTGCTGGGCCATTTCATGTAATGCTCTGATGCCATCTTATATGAGCTGTCCAGACATTAAAAAAAAATAAAAATTAAAAACTTCCTGACAGTGACAACTAGAAAACTGATATCCAGATGAAGTGGTGGAAATTCAGGCCCTGGAGAAATGTAAAACTGGATTAGACAAAGCTCTAGAACAGTGGTGGGCAACCTGCGGCCTGCAGGCCGCATGCAGCCCATCAGGGTAATCTGATTGCGGGCCGCAAGACATTTTGCTGACATTGACTGTCCGCAGGCACAGCCCCCTGCAGCTCCTAGTGGCCGCGGTTCGCCGTTCCCAGCCAATGGGAGCTGCGGGAAGTGGCAAGCCACAGGGACGTGCTGGCCAACACTGCTCTAGAAGGTGTAACTTGTAAGAAATACATCAGAGGAGGCATGAATTTGTCAGCATACTCTCATGGGTCTTTTTCATCCATAGGCCAAATCTTAAAGTCTTTACTCGGGCCTGGTCTACACTGGTGGGGGGGATCGATCTAAGATACGCAACTTCAGCTACGAGAATAGCGTAGCTGAAGTCGACGTATCTTAGTTCGACTTAGATTGACTTACTTTCCGTCCTCACAGCGCAGGATCGACGGCCGCCGATCCCCTGTAGACTCCGCTTCTGCCTCTCGCAGCACTGGAGTTCGACGGAGAGCGCGTTCAGGGATCGATTTATCGCGTCTAGACGAGACGCAATAAAATGATCCCTGATAGATCGATCACTACCCACCAATCCAGTGGGTAGTGTAGACGTACCCTCAGACTTTGTTCATGTCAAACTCCTATTGATTTCAAGAACTTCAGGATTTGGCCTTAGTAATCAACATTTTGCATTTTCAGTGTTTCAGGACTATTACAAAAACAATATTTTCTTTCAGCACATTCATATGCCATTGTGTGAATCTCACTGTAATTTGGCTGAGATACTTTGGCTGAGTGGTTTGGAAGCATTATATGACAAAATTTGAAAATGAATTTACTGACAAAAGTTCTTTTCCATCTGGGGGCTAATTCCTCAAGTCTTTATATAGTTTTCACTCTATTCTTACTCTGGAATAATTCCTACTGATTTCCAGGACTTCAGGATTTGGCTGTATGATAATATCTGAGGTACTTAATAATGATGACATGCACACAGTAGTGGCATACAAATACACTGAACCAAAATACTTCATTTCTGTAATGAAGTCCTGAAATGCGGATATTGCAAAATATTGAATCATAAGGTCAAATGTCAGACCTTAAAATCAATGGGAGTTATGCCTGGGTTAAGATGGAATACATTCTAAGTAAAAGTTTTGTAACTATACTAGATGATACAGGTATAATATAGTATACAAGTGGTTTGGAAGCACCCATATAACTAAATGGGAAAGAACTTAATCCGTAAATAAGTGTAATACATAGGTGCTCCCACCTATAGTGCACTTGTAAACTATATTATACTCTACCATTGCCTCCTCTAGTGTAGTTATAATCTCCCAGATGTTCACAAAAGAGGGAAAAAAGAACATTGGAGGGTAAGTCTCCTTAACTCACTAGGCAGCTGTTATGATGACAAGTCTCTCTCAGCTAATCTGTTTGTAGTTAGTGGGATCCCTTCTTGAAGATATGAGTAACAGACGTGAAAGGACTGGAAATGTTTGCATGGGATGCTAAAGAAAAAAAGGTTCAAAAATAAAAGGAACATGGATTGTGTTAAATTGTAGAGAGACATGGGGAGTGTGAATTTTAAAACAAACTTTGTTTAGTCTCAACAATTGATATGGAAGCGGAACAAAGCTATTTGTGTTTTCTTCAATCTGTACAAAACAAAGGGGCAGATTCACCGCTATGCTCCGGCTGCTTTGTGACCCTAACCCTACAAATCATTCATAAACAGTTTAATAGAATGGGCTTATTCCCCGCCATGCCGGCAACACAAAATTGAGTTGGCGGTACCCCTCACATGGCCAAATCTGTAGTGCAGATAGTGATTCTAGACTGCTTTGTACTAAGGGGAGTCATCTGCACACAGTGTGTATACAATGCTACCAAGTCAGAATAGTGCAAGGCAGAAGAGAAATTAGAAAGAGCTTAGTTTTCTTCCACTGCCAACCTGAAGGGGATCCGAGGAAATAAAATGTGATAATCTCAGCTAAATCGGATGAAAGGAAGAAAAAGCAAACAGAGGCCGGTTGAAAAACTCCCTCTCTAACCACTGAATTTCCTAATACAATTCCTCTGCTGCTCTGAGATGTGCCACCAATACAGCCAACAAACAGCCAAGGAATACATAATATAGCAAAAAAGAAAAAGAAAAAAGGTCTTTTGATTATACAGTATTAATACATTTCACAAAGAGATGGGTTTCAGCATTTGAAAAAGTATCTGAGACACTGGGGAATATTTTTCCATATTAAAAAGGAAGGATATTTTTTTTCTTCCAGTTGCTATATTACATTACCATTTCAGCACCCGGAGGAACAACAGGGAAGGCATTTAGAAATATCCTGGGAGTTTTCTTAACTCTGGTAAATTTTGCAACCTTTTTTTTTTTAATTGCAGATTCATGTCCAGAGGATGTTTCCACATGAGCACAGAACATGTTTCCACATGAGCACAGAACATTTCAGAAGACGACGACTAGGAAAACACTCCTGTACTTGTGGTCCAAAACACTGTTGGACATATCCTGAAATCACTTTGTGGCAGTAGAGGTCAGGCAAACCCAGCAGGCTGGACACTGGTGAAGGGATCTTGTTTTGCTTATTAAGGCACAGAAAGCTTGTAAGGCACTTATGTTTATTTCAACATTACATAACTCTGAAACAGCAATGGGACCCTGCCGGTGGCGGCAGCCTGCAGCTGCCAGCAGTCAGAACCAGTCTAAAATAGATGACCTTTGTTCTCAGCTACCCCATATCCTTGCATGACCATGACAGCTGCTCCACAAAGTAGGCATGGTGCCTGCAGGGGTGGGAAGGGAACAATCTCTGATGCAGAAGCATGTAAGTGAATTCTCTCCCTCCTCCCCCACATATTCAGGGCACCATCCCTGATGTTGGGATCCTTAAGGAGACCTGGTGGTGGGTCTTACTACACTCAGAGTATAATAACTCCAGAGGGTTGGGGAGTGGGAGGAAAGGGAAAGAATGGGTTCTTAGACCCCAGTTATCCTTTACAGATGTCACTTTATTCATACGAATAATCCCAGTGGCTTCAAAGCAAGTGAGAAAGTTATGCACAAGCCAAAATCTTTACAGGTTTGGGGGCACTTCGTTTTTTGTTTTAAATCTGAAAAGCAAAGATCTACCTGATGGATGTGGTGGTGATTCAATAGTGGGGCTCTCCCCTTTCTCCAACCCTAACTGTTGGATGGTGAACTCAATATAGATTCTGTCCAAGACTGGACATTGCAGTACCACCATTGTGAGCTGCATGTTTTGGATCATTATGTTCTCTAGAATATTGTGCGGAGGGTACGATTAGTGGGCAAAAACTTTGGTTATGTCACTGGACAAACCTGTTTTCCTTTTGGTTTTGGTAATAATGAAAAACAAGTGACAGCTGGGCCAAAAGTCATCTAATCAGAGCAGGAAATGGTAAGGCATGGCCTGCACGTGTGGATAAAATAATAAGAGGACTATTCCTTGTAGAACTAAGGTTCCAAAATTATGAGTTATTACTATTTAAGAATTGCCCAGGTGTCAAGGCTTTTTAGTAAAAGATAGAACAGAGGGCTGAGAGAATAAAAACCATTAGACAATGGCTAGATTGCTCAATAGTCTGAAGAAACTCAAGAGTTGCTGCAGACTTTTTCAAGAGTGTACCACTGGTGTGGTGAAAGAGACTTCCCCTTTTGCCATGTCTATGAACAAATGAATTAAAAATATTACATTAATATCAATCATTGGTACTATATGTGCTAGATGTAGTAGTAAAATGAGCAGCTTAATGGAATCTAATATTATAATTAAAATGTGTACAAAAGGAAAGTCAACTGTAAGTGATACAGCTTTGGGAAAAATATTCTACACTTTAATGACAGAGTTTACCTCATGGGCAATCTTGTTAGGAAAGAAAGAGGTTGCATTCATACTGATTACTTTTAGTTTAAGTGATAAAGTGAAGAAGTAAAGCTAATGTTTGCAATCAAGCAAACTTATGCTGTCAAGTTAGTGAAATATTTCGGTGCAGAAAGCAGCAGTATATAAAAGGAACTGAAATCAAACAACATGTTTATAAGCACACTTGATAACACTGAGGAATAATCAGAAATCACATGTTTAATAATGCACAGACTCAGCACAACCAAATGTACTAAGGTCCTACCACTGTTGTTAAAACAAGGAGAACAGAAATGGAAGATTTACAGTGTGAAAGCCAGAGACACCTGGAAGAGAAAAGACTGAGGTCTTGGGTCAGCCACTTGGGGACATCAAGTATCTATCTCAGACAGGCACCTGTAACTGTCTGTATTTTCCAGCAATTCAGGTTGCCTGCTAGCACTAGAAAAAAAGACTATAGTCATGTCCTTCCTTCGCTTCACCTGTATTTGCACTGTCAACTCCTGCTGTGAACAGTAACTGAGCTGAAACCTGATGGCTGAGCAAAGATCTGGTGATAAGTAACATAGACTTTCGTTTGGGTGGCGACTCACATCAGTCAATTGACCACTTTCTGAAACTGGGTAGCCAACTAGTAAGGAAGTGTACATGCCTGTATATGTGTTTCGAGGGTTGTTAGAGGTACAGTCTGTCTTTCTTTTGTAATGGTTTAAATCAAGATTGCTGTAAAGTAGCTTTGAAATTGAACAAGTTACTGTTCTTAAATAAGATTGTAGAACTGTACACCTGTCTACCATAATGTTTCTTACCGCCTTTCAAGTTCTAAGTGTATACAGACTGCACTCAGTCTATCATAAATGTAGGAGTTTATTACAGGAATTTAGGTGTGTTAGTCAGATCCTAGGACTGATATCATTCATCGGGAAACAGGTTAAAAGTGTTGTACCAATAAAATAAAAACCAACAGGATCTTTTAAAAGGGGCTGAGGCAAAATGCCATGTCTATTGTGAATACAAAAAGAAGCACAGTAAACAAGTACTCATAAATATTCTATCCCATGTACTCACACAAAATACCAAAAAAAGCAAAGCAAGTAGACAGTTATATTTACTACATTCCATTCACTCACACACATACACATAAAAGTTCTGCAAAGTTGTTATAGTTACCAGCCTAGAGGTTGTTCATGCCAAGTTACTGGCTAGGTAACCTGGGCACGAGGGTGGAGCCAAGCCTTTGTCAGATGCGCATCCAATGCTCCCGGAGGGTGGTTGCAGAACCAGACTCAGTCCTTAGTTTTTAGGGTCTATTTTTATAGGAGTTTATTCCTATGCCAGTCTATGGAGGTGGCTTCATCATGCTGTTGCTGAATCAATCAGCAAATGGCACATCCATGATGGCTCTGTGACGGCTGCCAGATGTTATCTTGTTCTTTGGTTCTCCCATCCTTGTGGCTGTTGTGTGGATTCCAGTCTTCCCTCTGGGGGTCATCCAGTTATGCATTCTTCAGCTAATCGATACTGAAGTTGTAACTCTTAGGCTGGCACTCCTAACCATTCATCTTCTGTTCACACACAACATCCATTCACATGCATTCCCTAGCTTTATTTCAACATAGATCTCTTTTGACTTTAACCACTCTTAGGGTGTAACGAAACTGCTTAACCCCCTTACCATATAACATACATAACAAGCAAGATAAAGAACGCGAGAAGGGTGGGAGTCTCTGTGTGCTGTTCCGAGGAACAGTTGTTTCTGAAAGGTCTTAGCTTTTCTGAGAGCAGACTCTCTGTCCCAGGATGTGCTGACACAATTAGCAGTTTGGCCTTGTAAACTGCTCACAGGGAGAAGAAGAAAAAGGCCTTCTAATTAACACTACTTTGGGACCTCTAAACTATGGGGGGAGGAGGTACATTCAATCTATCTACCATACATCTCCTTATGGCACTAATACAGAAATCATACAGAATACAGAAATCCTTTGGTATAGTCCGACAAAAGGCTTGACTACTACAGAACTATTGGAAAGAAGATCTTGGTGAGCTGGAATGTAAGTAACTGACCAAATTGTTTTGTGATCTAGCTTAGGATTTTTTCCCCCTCTGTTGTGTTAGCAACACTGGAACTGATAACAAGTTGGCACAAGTGAGGCACTATTTTGAGGGATTCTTAGTAAAAAAATGTAAACAAAGTTACCTTCCCAAGACAGTAATTGTGTGTTATTTTCTATTGTGGTTGTGTAACTTGATTCTGAAAACCTAAATAGTTATATTGATGAATTTTCTAATTTATGTAGCCAAGTCATAGTCCAACCCCTAGTCATGGGTTCCAACTGGAGATTTCTGCAAGCAAGAGGTGGCAAGATATTATTGCAGTGCTTTTGATTTAGCAAATTGGATCGAGCTGATGAACAAAGACTAACAGACTCAGTGAGCTCACTTTAAGCTTTTGGAACTCTGAGTTACTTTTCACTGTTTTTATAATCTCATTGTTCAGATTTAATTTGTTTCTTTTGTTTATATTTATGTAAAACTGAAGACAAGGTATGTGGATTATGAAATAGTCTTGATATTCCGTACAAATTAAGCTATTATATTATCATTATGATATTGTATAAAGCTGATAGTTAAGAATTAAGTTAATTCTTTTTGGACTTGATTGTTGGAAGGTTGATCTTGTGCAATCCTTGGTGGAAATCCTCAAATGACTGGTTCTCCGTGTGCTTTCTCTAGAAATTATATTGAACTACTAGGAGAGGGCTGATAAAGCATATTCTAGCCCACCCAAAGTTTATATATGCAAGAGGACTTTAATAACCAGGAGTGAAGGGAAAGGCTATCTCCCACTCCTGAGCCTGCCACCCTCCCCAGTGCAATCCTTTTCAAAGGGAAAAACTGGGTAATAGAGAAATAGGATAGGCTAGAGAAAAATAGTATGAATCTTTCCTGTTACAGCTTATTTCCATTTTCAGCCCTTCTATTGTATTTTCTACACTGTTCCCAAGGGCTTGGACTGGTCTTTGGAGGCAGCATTGTAGTGGATAGGGCACTGGACTAGGAGTCAAAAGACCTGGATTATATTCACGTCACCAATTTGTTCCCCTCCCTTCCCCCATTCCTCTTAGTCTGCTTTGTCTATTTAGATTAATTGATTCTTTTCTACATCTTTTACTACACTTTTTCTCTTCACCCTCCTTCCAGTTTTCTTGATGTCTAAGACTTTTTGCTTTTAGTTTCTTTGCCTTCTGCTCATTCCCTGTTCCTTTTACCTATTCCCTAAATTTAGATCCCCTTCCCTCCCCCCAACTTTCATCATTCTGTCCTTCAGTTTTTTCTTTTCCAACGTAGGCTATTCTTTCAAATTCTCATCCAAATTGTCTGTTCCCTCAAAGTCTCTTCCACATGATTCCTGTTGCCCATAATTGTTGGAATGGAGATGGACTTGATATAATATGGAGTGTGATTTGCCGGGCTGACAAATTCTCAGCTAGGGAGAGGATGGGTCTGAATGAGCTCTCCCCTGACATCGAGAGATGAGCTGGGGGGAAAAACTTCAAGAACTGACCTTGTTTGCATAGACACACTTACTCCGCCTAGGTGTGCAGCATGAGAGAGCTGCTTTGCCCAAATTATCACTTTTGGCTGGTGTTGGATTGTGAGTCCCTTTGGTGTTGGGTGCAGGAGTGATGAAAGGTTGTTGTCCTTGTTTTTGTGTGAGAGGAGGGAGGGTGACAGGGCTGTGCTTGGCCTGCCCTGGTGGAGAGGGTCACCCTCAACTGAACTGCAGTAGCTAAGCAGGTGTAAGGGATGCCAAATCCCAGGGAAAGGGAAGAGAGGATGGAGACAGGTGCTTGTACCTGGTAGTGTTGGTTCTACTTAAAGAGTCCTAGACACGATTTGATCCTCCCCCACTCCACTGTTTAAAGACAGAGCTAATTAAACTCAACTGAGAATCTTTTGTTTGGTTAAGTGACCACTACAGCTGAAATCACTGATGACCAGATCGAGGTGCTAAGTCTTAGATCTGCTGGGGGACAGCATTTTCTGATAAAGAAACTGCCCAGGCTGCATCAGCAATGAGGTTCTGCAGAGGGTAACACTGTAGTACAGTAGAGTTTAAGAATAACTTTGAAGCTGCTTAATAAAATCCCCAATGTTTGATGGGGTAGTTTTTGAAAACAGGGAGAAACTCCATTCCTGGAAATACCACTGTCGTTTCACTCTCATCACCACCTAGAGTGATGGTGTCCTGTTTTTCTTTTGTACTTCTGCTACATTAGGATGATCATTTCAGTTATTTTTCCCTCATCACAATAAACCTCAGGTTATTTCTCTTGTCAGCATGCTGACTGAAACAGCATGGTAATACAGAAATAACAACAAAACAAATTGGCAACGGGCACTTCAAGTACATTTGTCAGATACCAACTATGCAACATCCACAAAATAAATCCCTCTATTAATTATTAGTAGCAATGGGAACTGAAGTTACTGACAGAACAATTTCAGACTAGTTGAACAAGTGATTGATGCTAAGAAAAAAAAAGAAAAGAAAAAAGGAAGAGCAAAAGGTATTGGGCCTTATCGCCTAGGGCTAGACACGACAAACACACCTGATGCATACGTGACAGTGGAATGTTCATTCAATGTCCAGGACTCCTCAATCAATTTGTAAACAAAACTCAAACATCTGATTTACAGTAACAATGCTATTGCAATTAAACACTATTTTCTATAGCACCAGTCTTAAGTTAGAATAGGTGGCTTCCTCCAGGATCTCTTAACCCACTCTGTATTTATAGATCAAAGAACCTGAAGAACTCCTAATGGGAAGGTGCAGAAGTAATGTAGAGCAACAGTGCCCACTCTTCTGTTGGATTCATTACAAAAGGGCAGAGGGATAGGAGAAAATGAACAAAAATAGTTCAGTATCTTGTGGTGGTGTATATTGAGCCAACATGCTAACGGGAAATAATGAATATAAATCTGAACCTCTCTGCTTGTGTTTTAAAAAACAAAACAAAACCCCACCACCTTTTGTACAGTTCTGTTTAATATACTTGTCCTGTGTTTTACAACAATTTTTTTGAATTTTAAATGTGATGGGATTATTTATCTCCTTTAAGATATTATATGAAATTGGAGTGGTGTTTTTTTTTTAAAGAGTGATCCTCAGCACCTTAGAAAACTCCAGTTATGTTGGAAAGACCCAGTTAGTCATACAAGTTTTTCTAGTGCTCCAAAGATTCTCCTTAATGAACAGTATTTTTATTATCCATTTTCATTCAGAAAATACTTCACTTTTTTCCTTTTGATTGTTAGAGTAAATTCTTTGGGAAGTGAGTTCATATCATACTTTAAGCATGTAAGCTTCCATAACAGTTTTATTTTGCTTTTTTTATTGGCTTCTTTTATGCAAGAGACAGAACACACAAATTTTAGCAAGCTACAAAACCTCAGTAAATTGTCCTCATTATAGTGCATACAAGACTGACACATTAATCCACTTATTTATATGAACTTCTTCCTTTACTGGCAGTTGCAAAATAGAGTATCATGAACATCTTGTGAGAATCTCTAAACTGGTTTGTCACTCAGCAGGGAAATAAATGTCTTCAGTAACTTTATTGAAAGCATTTTCTTTAGTAAACACAATAAAATACACGTAGAGACATGCAAGCAATGAAATACCAGAACATCTGGTGATCTGCAGGTAGGCTCAGAATTCAAACTTGAAACAGGTGCATCGAAGCAGGTTTTCCACTTCTTAAACTGCATTATATACTGTAGGTTAAAGTAAAATCACATGACATAGTTCAGCACATCTATATATTTCACAATGAAACAAGCAGATATTTTTGGAGTTTTGAATTGTAATGAATATTTTGTTTTCATAATCACTGTTTAAAGACTGCTTGACTACTCCTCTCCGTCCCCCATACCCTCCCTCCCCAAAATATCATGCTTGTGAATATTAATGAAGAAGTATACTAGTTCAGACAAGCAAAGTTTAGACACTTCCTTAGAGGCCAGATTTTTCAAGAGTGCGCTGCACCCAGAAATGAGACCAATGGGAACTGCCATGTGCTGAGTTTTGTTTGAAAAACTAGCCATTAATATTTTTAGGAGCCTAACTGGGAGCTCTTGGGTCCTGAGCTCTTTTGAAAGTTTGGCCCTCAAAAAGCTTACCTTAACCCCACATGAGTACAAAATGGGAATTAAAGTCTTCCAAAACACAGAATCACTTGGTTATTTTGATATTCCAAGTTTTGTTTCCATACAGAACTTTGAAGA
Organism: Platysternon megacephalum; assembly: GCA_003942145.1. Taxonomy (NCBI): domain Eukaryota; kingdom Metazoa; phylum Chordata; order Testudines; family Platysternidae; genus Platysternon; species Platysternon megacephalum. The sequence goes on along the minus strand of QXTE01000176.1, from coordinate 1,216,551 downwards.
AAAAGGCACCAATCAAAAAAAGTTAGGAAATAAATTATCGAAACATTTAATGATTTCAGAAAGGTTATACTCCTGTTTGGTAAATAAATTAAGGTTGCCAACGGGGTCCACAGTATTCTAACTTTAACTGGATCAATAATGTTGCCTCTAGTGCCCACACAATTCAAAGAGTACATGTATAACTACAGTTCAGTGACCTTTAGTGCTAAAGTATCATTGTTTGCAATGTTTTGCTCATATTCATGCTTATTGTTCATATATTACAGAACTCCAGACAGGTCAATACTGTTCTGAAGAAAACCACAGAGGCACTAACATAATTAAGATATCTGTAACCAAAGCCTCAAGTTTTAGAAATAAAGATGCCCAGGCATTGCATTTGGCCATCACCACATGATGTTTGTGTTGAGATATGATGTCTGCAAACTCAAACTTGAAAAGTTTGGGTTCAGTCAGAACAAAAGAAAGCAGCCAGGGAAGTTTATATTTGCCCAGCCCTAGTCAAAATCTACTATACAACACAACTTGACCCTGGTCCATATAACCCTATTTGCCCAGTTAATACAATCAGAAAGACATGGCTAACCCTCTCAGGGGCATTGCCTCTGCATCTCCCATAGGTCTCTTAGCCCTGCTGGTATCATTTGCATCCTCCTTCTGTTCACTTCCTTCATCGCAATAGGAGGTTGTGATTCCCCCGAGTGCAGAGATTTGTCTTAACCCACTGGCTTCTGTTCAGCACTCTTAATACTTTACATAGTGCCACCATTTGACCAAGAAAAGCAATAATCACTGTTCAAGCTGCTGTTGTTTATACCGGAGGGCTGGACAAGCACACAGCTGGCCTGAGCAAGTCTAAAGACAGCTTTGCACTGCCACTGCTTCGCAAGTTATGATGTGTGCTCCTTGGCTACAGCCAAGGCTCAAGGCTAAGGGCTCAAGTGTCTGCTATAAATGCCTCAACAAGCTCGATCACATCTGTTCTCCTCACTGGTTATGCCAGCTTCAAATTGGATTATCTGAACTGGTTGTTAAACAAATAACTCAACTGATATTCAAAATGGGAACTACCAAAGTGATTCATACCTATCACCGTACTCATAGGCCATCACCAGAGCAACATTATGACTGTGATGAGCAGTGTTTGCTGGTGGCATCACTTAGCAGTTAGGGGACTAAGCCTCTGCTCAGCCTGCCTCCAATATTTCCCCCGGGCCACAGTCACGTCCCATGGCAGTCTGCCTTTTGTTGGGTGTAGACTCAACCCACCAGTCAGGTCACCAATCAGTCTAATCCATTTCCAGGTGACAGAGTCCACAGGAAGATATGCCTCTCCCTCCCCCCCCACCCACCCTCCTGACTGGGGGGGCAGGGGGAATTTCAGTCAGTCTACTGACCTCTGCGGGTCTCCAATCCCAGCTGCAGGGGTCTAAAGTTCTTTAGTCTCTCCTTCCTTCCCCAAGGAAGAGTCTGGAAGTGAGGGTTCTCATTAACTCATAAGGAGGAGGGCTGTTAGAGAAACTCAGGCCCTCCCACTTGACTAGGCTCTGGCCCAGAGCCCTGTGAGAGGTACCAATGTCCAGCACCCAGGCTATAGTCATATAGTTTGCCTCAAAGCAGTAAAAGAAAAATTGAACTTTCAGCCCCCCTGGGCTCAGCAGGCAGGCTTTCTACCAGGAGAAAGGTATCTGCAGCACTCTTCTTCAGAGCTCTCAAGGTAGGTCTCCCTCCCTGCTCTGTCAGGCCCCTTCTGAGCTCTCTGGCTCCCTTTTAAGCTCCACCTCCAGCTAGAGCATGCTCTGTAGGTGGGGCTGGCAGGGTCACCTGGCCCCAAAGTTGCTTCTTAACTCCTTCCAGTGTGGGTTTATACATCTCATCACAACTACTTTGACTTATTTTCAAAATAATTACATATGCATGCAATATACAGACAAGGCTTGGAAAGCATTCTTATCGGAGGCCACGGCTGCAAAATGATTAACTCTAAAGTGGCATTGAGCAAGAACAGTGAACGATGGCAATCTCAACAAGAAATCCACAATGTAAAACAGTATTCAAAATAAAAATAAAACCATATATCTATCCATTAAGTGTCTTTCTTAATAGTCATGAGCTAAGAGGGAGTCACATGTTTAGCATTTATCATAAAATAGCTCCCATTATTTTAAAATACATTTATGTGATCCAGTCCCAAGTCAAAAGTAGAGATGTTAAACAATTTGCTTATTTTTGCTCTGTAAAGATTTTGACCAAGGTTGGAAAATAAATAGTGCTGACCATCACACATTATCCAACATTTGCATGGCAAAAGCAATTTCAAGTCTGCATTAATTTATTTAATCCTGACAGAAGTAAAATGTTTCCTTCAGTTATAGCAGTTTGTGTTATATCTGGGAGAAGAAAAACACTAATGTTTTATGATCCTGGAACATCACATCAGGCTGCTGTTGCAGTAGTTCCTAAACCCAATTGCTTTCTGAAGAGAGAGAGAGTATTTCAAGGCTAAAACTGAACTCTCCTACTTACATTAGGGTGAAATTCATTCCTGCACAAAGGACCAACACAAGGCGGGGCTTATCAGGTACTTAACTGTTACATAGGCTTTATCCTAGTAGTCTATTACAGGTGGATGAATGTCACCCATTAGCAAGCACTTACTCACATGAATGCTCACTAGCATCAGAAAGGGTTTTAAAATCTGACCCTTAACTACTGGGGTCCACTTTAGTGTGGCGTAGAAGAATGGACTCACCCTTTGTGGCTGGGCATAGCATAGTAGATCTTTCCTTTCTAGGGTCCCCTATCAGAGGTCACTGTGGTCCTTCAGGTGGTCTACCCCTTCTCTCAGTTCAGTCCTACGGCCAGGTCATGGATTAGTTCCACACCCCTTTTGAAGTAATACGGTCCCAAGTTCACCTAAAACAATGCCCAAAGTGTAGTCTTTTCATCCCCTTTCTGGGGGTTACTAAGACCCAAAGGTCTGTAGTAGGGATCTTCAATGTTTTGCCACTCAAAAAATCTCAAGTACTTCTAGTTCCACTCAATTTCCAGTACTTTACCAATCCCTATCTTGGGCTCACTGTATTGAGAACTCCTCATCTCTTGGTACTTCTTCATTCGGAGCTCTGTACTAAACCCTCTTTTGGGCCTGCTGCATTGAAAATCACCATATCTTGTAGGCTTTGCCTTAAAACTGTGCGCACCCAGCATTTTCCCTCCCTCTAGCAGGCTTCCCTGAAACCGTTAGCTTCCTTTGCAGGTCCCAGGCAACCCCTCCTTCCTCAAGGCTTTTGCTGGGGATCAGTTGAATATTTTCAATTATCTTTCTTGCTCTTATTTTAGTGTTTCGCAGGCTCTCTCTTGGCTCAGGCCCTTCTAGTTCTGGCTCAAAATCTCCCAAGCTTCTCTCAGCCTTTAGCCCAAGAGAGGAAATGCCCAGCTATCTCTCACTTGGGTCTCTTCCTTGGCCTCTCTTCCATGTCCCTGTTCATCTTTTATGTAGACTCAAGTCCTCTCTAGCTGGGGTTGATCACTATTTATGCCTCACAACCCTCCAGGTGCCACCCTGTGGCCTAATTGGACTGAGGCTCCTGTTAAACCATGCTTAACCAGTGTGGGGTTTACACACCCCATCACAAGCCCTCCCCCTCAAGACAGTGTCAGCCTGGGGGTATGTGTGTGCACCCCTTGTCCAGCTTCTCACCCTTTGCATTCCACTTAGTCAGTAGAAGTTTCCTTCATATTGAAGGGCTCCTATCCCTGTATCAAACCCCATCTTCTCATCTTCCAGGAGCTCCACTTGAAACTCCAACCAACAGTTCCTTTTCCAACTTTGCTTTCCTCCCCCTTCAACTTTGTCTGTGAGACCTGCTCCGCAGCTGCCAGCCTCTGTTGCAGGTATTTGAACACCACAACCATTTCCTCAGTCCTCTTCAATACAAGAATAAGTCTTTTGGGGAAAGGTTCTAGTACACTGTAGTAATTGCCAATAAATAAGCATAATATGTCTAAATAGAAAGACTCTTTGATTAGTTCAGGTGTTGCTAATCATATGGGCCAGCACCTCGGCTGGTGTAAATTGCCATGGTGTCATTGAAGTAACCCCAATTCATGTAAACAAGCAACCCAAAAAACATTAATCATAAATATTGCCTAAGCTTACTGCAGCAACAGTAGCTCATGCCAAGAATTTCCTATATCCAATAACACAGAAGGGAGCAGGCTCCCAAACCCAGTAATTCAATACCCAAACCCAGTAATTTTTTCAGCAATAAAAAGAAGGTTTTCAGCAATAAAAAGAAGTTTTTTTCCAAACCCAGTAATTCAATACCCAAACCCAGTCATTCAATTTTAAGAAAAATAAACTCAGTTTTGTAAAGTAAGATAAAAATATAACCCAAGTATTTTTCTGATTTTCCATCAAAAAAGTGTCAAAGGAAACAAGTATTTTCCACGAGAGTTCTTTTTACCTTCAAAAAGGGATTTTTCCCATAACAAAAGTTGAAAGATTGTCAAACATTTCTAGCAGAAGATTCATCCAGGAGCAGTCATGGCACAGGAAGTGGAGATCAGGAGGAAGAAGAAAGAAACCAGTCTCTAGTGGCAGCCATTTTTATTATTCTTACTACACAGTTTATGCTGCTTTATCTGAAGTCTCTTCCTCCAGGGTCTGGATTATTGGTATTAAACACTAAAGTATTCACTCTTTTTTCCAAGCTTCCCATAACCACCCTTGAATCAGGGTTTTGCAGCATCTCCCTAACAAGACTTCCCATTAATCTTGCTCCTGTCCCAACTCTCTCTGAGTAGGAAACTCCATTCCAGAGCGTTGGACACTTCTCTTTGCCAAGCACTTGCCTTTTTTGGTTAGTCTCTGCAGAAACACTCCTCTCAGGTCTTTCCTAGTCACTCTCAGACCAACCCTACAGCACAACTTTATATAGTCCCCACAGCTAGTCACAGATCCCTCACCCTCACTGAATATATTTGCACTGAACTTCTTTTCACTGATTGCAACCAACTGTGCTCCTTCTCAGACAAAAGGATGAACTCTTTCCTGCAAGCCTCAGGAAAGTTGCCAGCCTGAGGCTAGCATTTTTAGTATTTGCTCATACCTACGTGAATTACTGTAACTCTCATCCACATCTTGCTTGAAAAAGGAAAAGTCTAGAAGGGTTTGAATTAGACTTGTAATACAAGTTCCTACTAACAAATAGGGGGAAAAAATAGATGGTTAATCCATATCTTGTGTTTTAGAAAGATTCCTGCAGGTGGTTGGGGAAACTTAGTTTATTGATCAAAGGATACCAAAAATAAATATTTTAGCCCAGATCCTCAAAGGTTATAGGCACCTAACATCCATTGATTTCAATGGGAGTTAGGTTCCTAATTGCCTTTGAGAATCTGGGCCTTTTAGTCCTAATTCTCATCTTATTTACACCAACAGTATACCAGTAACTTCAAGGAAGTTACTCCTGATTTACACCAGCGTAACCAACAGGTGATTCGGGAACTTTAGAACTAAATTAAACTCTTATTATTTTGAATGTTCCATTTTTCCTTTAGTGACTGGGGGGCAGTGGTGAGATTGTTTTGTTTCTGCATTTTTTTCCATTAGTAGCTGTTGCTGCTGATGGCTGTACTATTTAGGATTCCTTACAGGGGAGGCCTGCCAGTGTAAGTCATTGACACTGCTGAATGCTTCTCTCAGTGACACAAGGTCATAACTCCAAGGACACCAGTCCAGGCGAAACAACCATTGTTTGCTATAATTGCAAAAGTTATGATCATGGCACATATCTCTGCCAGGAATTAATTTTATTGTTGTCTCTAAAAAGCTGATCCTCTAGTGACTCAAACAATGCAAAGTTGTTCAGAGCAGTTATTTCCTAACATGGATAACGCTACCTGAGGGCCTGATTCCCCACTTCTTTACACCTTTTTTATGCCCGTGTAACTCCATTGACTTCAGTTATGATATTTTGTAGCTGAGAAAGCCTATTACATTTTAACAGTGAATCCTTTTTACAATATTTTGTTTGGCAATCAAGCATTTTGAATGTTCAGAGGTGTTGTATCAAGGGTAATTATAAAAAAAAAAGGAAATTATAGGGAATTTTGTATGGGAGCCAACACACATTAGCACTCCAGGAAAGAGAATGTTTCCAACAGGGATAGGAACTTGGAACGTGTCTCATAGTGTCATAATAAGGTTAATAAAGATCCTTAACTTAGAAAATTATTTTATGTTTGTGCTTCTGTAATTCAGGTTTTTCTGTTCAACTTAAAACTGAGCTGCACTGATATGCTGTAGCTCAGCATTCATTCAGTACATTCAAATAGGGCCTGATTCTCATACCCATACTCATCTTGAGTAGAGCCTTAGCATGAAAGCAGCCCTACTGGCTTCAATGGAACTACTTATGTAACAAGTACTCAGCGTAGTACAGAATTGGGCCCATACTGAGAAACTATATAAGCTTCTTGTTATATAAACCCAGGGAAAAACAAACTGCTTCTTGTAAAGTAAGGACTGACCTGAACCTTTGAGCCAAATTCCAACTTAAATGTTCTTGGAAAGTGAATCTGAAAACTCACATGAGCAAATATTCAAAGAAGCCAGATTTGAAATGTGCACATGTGAATATGCTTACCAGGAGGGATCTCATAAAGAAAAAGAAACAGTACCATGTAACTTATCTAACCAATTTGTGATGGGGCTGCCCTACTCACCGCTGGATGGCCACTCCTCCTAGTGGTTCTGGGGATTAGCTCTGCCAGGCCAACACCCCTTTCTGCATTTGCACTCTGTCACTTTGTCTCTTTTTCATACTGTGGCCCCTCACTCACTCCAAAAGCTGCAGTTTCCTCTTCGTGACTCAGCCGTCTGGCCAGGTCATTCAGTGGTTTCCCCTTGTGAAATCATCTTTCAAAGCTTTTTCCACAAGCAGCATCTGGCAATCCTTATGCTTGCTGCCCTGAATATTTCACTCCAGCAGTGACTGCAGCAGTCTTCATATCCACTTCCCTTAATAACACCACTTTGCAGTGGCTGGTAAGGGAACCCAGGCCCACCCTCTACTCTGAGTTCCAGTTCAGGGCCCTGTAGTGAAAAGTTAAGATCTGCATCTTCACCAGCCTTACTGCTCTCACCCCTGGATTCCTTCCTACAGTGCTGCTTCTCTCCCTTCCTTCTCCCTTACCTCACAGGTGAGCTTTCTTCTAATTAGCTTCCTCCAGCCTGAATCTCCCCATAATTGGCTGATTGGGCCAACTTGGCCTAATTTGGCCCTTGCAGAGTCAGTGTAAGGAGTACACCCCATCTCATAATCATGGGAAATACAATAACCAACTATTGGACTAGAGGAGAAAAAAACGATAACTCCAGATAAACAGGGAGTTGTATAAAAATCAGCGTTCATTAAATAAAGGGTTTCTGGTATTGAATACTGACATCAAACTGCTCATAATTAATCCATAAAATAAAAAAGTGCAATAAAAATTACTCAATGATGGTAAGAGATCAATCTGAGCAAATAATAAACTTTGTGTGACTATTCTGCAAGGAGAAAAAGGTAATTCTTCACAATGAATAATGTCACTCATCTCTAGTTACAAATGGAAATCTGAGGCCTTATACGGCCACCATTACCACAGTATCTGAGCACCAGGCAATTTTAATATATTTATCTTCACAGTGCCCCTGTAAAGAGGGAAGGCTTGGTTGTGGAATCGCCATCTCTGGAAATATTTAAGAGTAGGTTAGATAAATGTCTATCAAGGATGGTCTAGACCGGGGTCGGCAACCTCTGGCACGCAGCTCATCAGGGTAAGCACCCTGCCGGGCTGGGCCAGTTTGTTTACCTGCCGTGTCAGCAGGTTCGGCCAATCGTGGCTCCCACTGGCCACGGTTCGCTGTCCCAGGCCAATGGGGGAGGCAGGAAGCCGCGGCCAGCACATCCCTCACCCGCGCTTCTTCCCGTAGCCACCATTGGCCTGGGACAGCGAACCACGGCCAGTGGGAGCTGCGATCGGCCGAACCTGCTGACGCGGCAGGTAAACAAACTGGCCCAGCCTGCCAGGGTGCTTACCCTGGCGAGCCGCGTGCCAGAGGTTGCCGACCCCTGGTCTAGACGGTATTTGGTCCTACCATGAGGGCAGGGGACTGGACTCGGTGACCTCTTGAGGTCCCTTGCCATCCTAGAATCTATGAATCTATGAATAATCCCCATTTTAGAGCTGAAGGAACCAAGGCACAGATAGGGTAAGTGATTTGTCTAAAGTCACACAGGAAGTCAGTGGTAGAGAAGGAGTTTGAATCCAAGTCAGCCCATGTTTAAGGATAACATGCTACCTCTGGACTATCCTTCTTTTCTAGCCAATACTTTGGTGGTCTGATTCACTAAGTAACAGAAATTCATCCCCATCACATCATCATTGCCAATCTACCTAAGGGATACTCAAGCCTGAGACAGTGGGCATATTGCAATTTAGGTCTGATGTGCATTGGCAGAGCTGTATGAATACATTTGCACATTGACTGCCTGAATTACAGCATGCTCTAGCCTGTGATCATAATTCCTTCCATTCAAGACCATGAACTCACCATATAACTTTAGAAGAAAACAAGAAAACTAGAATGCTTATTCTCCATCAACCCAGGAAGCAAAAGTTCATAGTTTATCCCTACATCAAGGCCTTCTGTTAAATCAGCCTGCCACTATGTCAACACTATATGCTAACACTTTAAATGAAGTGCTATAAGCATTTTATTTAGGAGACAATTATTGTATTTTTTTGTCTGATATGAATTAATAGGTCAAGTACCACTTATTGAGTTTTGAGGCATTAATTAACATTTTAAAATCATCACATGGCACATTAATTAGATATCAGTCACTTATTAGAACTTCTGACATTTAATAAGTATTTTAATTTAACTTGCTATAGATGCCTTTTCAAAAGACAAAATTGATACAAATAGTCTTACTCAGTTTAACATGTTATCTGCTGTTCTATTGTTGTGATTAGCATGTACATGGCACCCACATTTATTTCTTACATAATGCAGTTATTAAAACACACCTACAGTTATTTAATTTATGTGTAACCAATGACAAGTTATTAAAGCAAATGGATAATGTGCATTTTAAATATTTTAAAACCTATCACAGAGGTGATGCATGAACACTTTTGTATCCAAACCAGGAAAATGAATAGTATTTCTGCCTATTTTGGCTCTCTTTCAATGTAAGGTTTGAATATAAACCCTGCTCTGCTTCTGCTGTTCTGTCTTGATGACAGAAGTAAAAACGTCCCAGAATTTTTAAGTGTTGATTGCTGGTTTCAATCATTTCTTTAATAATACATTCTTGTTCTTCTTCGATAGTTCTGTGTATAGCCATTCCCTATAGTCAAGAATCCTGGCGCTAAGCAGTTCACTGGTGTGACCTCAATCTTGACCTAATTGCACTTATTATCAGTCAAGTTTTATAATATTAACAAGGTGCTTAGGCTGACATAAAAGCCCTACAGGGTGCCCAAACTTTGCAACACTAATGCCCACATTGGCAGCTTGACAAGAACCAGAGGGCTGCACTTCATCTGCATGTACATTTGCATATTTTCCCCAATAATAAATGCATAAAACCATAAGATTCTCTTCTGCTTGTCTCTAGACAAAAGCAAGTTTGCTAGACAAAAGCAAGTTTATTCATCAGCACTCTCTTTCTTCTCTATGGTATATACCCTCACAACACTCCAGTATAATTATCCCCCTTTTAGGGGGCATGGATCAGTGTTCACATTGCACTCCCCGTCAGTACCTGGGCCAGGTCAGGGACGCTAATGATCCAATCAGTGGACCACATTCAGTGATGAATCCTGGTTACGTGCCAGCTGAGGCACATTGTGCATATGATAAGAAGAAGAAGATCCCCACTTTTTTCAGATAGGGAACTGAAGCAAAGAGAGTGGAAGTGACTTGACCAGGGCAAGTTTGTGACAAAGAAGGCAATTGAATCCACATGCCCCACAGCCTAAGCAAGCACCCTAACTGCAGGACTATCCTTCCTCTTCAGACTACTATCTCTCTTCACTAAAGGGAGAGGGAACAAGCAGCTGTTGGCAGCACTTTAGGACAGCCCAGGCCACAATTAGCTTTTCAAATATATTTTGAACTCCCCCTGTGTTTGAGTCTCCTTACTGAAGGGTAGAAGAGGTCAACTAATATGGGCCTCTGAATCGTCGCTCCTGAAATGTCACTCAAGGTGTTTGCTCTTTCAACTACCTTGCATTTGCTTGGAGGAAACTCATTGCCATGATGTCCCTACTTTTCCCTTATTTAAGTCTACACTTAAGACTGATTAGTTTTCACTGACTTTTCACTGACATTAGCTAATTATTAACTCTGCAGGATAGATTAAATTTTAATTTTAATGTAATTTTAAAACACCATGAGCTACCTCAGCATGATAAGATGCTATAAAAGTTTAAACTGTTGTTATAAGTTGGCCACCTGTTCAAAATGTTAAAAATCTACACATTTAAATCAATCATACTGTGCTTGATGCACCATCCAAGGCTAATGTTGATAAATGATATGCTATACTCTAGATTGATTCATTATTCTCTTTTATGGTAAATACATTGGACTTTATTTTGCAAAGTCATTTTAGACTGCAGTGTCATTTTTCAAATCCCTACATATTCTTCAATGTATGTATTCCTTCTGCAACATTATATGGGCCACACAAAGCATTTAAGGCACAGTCCAAAGTAAGGGGCATATTGGATAAATACTATCAGCAGCAGTCTCTGGAAGTATTGTGGAAGACTGGAAGCACTAGATTCATATAGTCCTAGTATGAATACAAAAATGTTCTTGTACACCACCATGGTAGGTTTTTAAATTTTAAAATGCACATTATCTATTGGCTTTAATACAACTCTGGGCCAGGTCATTCCTTCTGCTGCTGTTCTAAATTGCACTGGGGCTAAACTCAGGGAGTTACAAAGATGTCTTTGCCTCCTCTTCATATCCTGCACCAAAAAAAAGCTCAGCCAAACCCAAGATTTGGGTCAATATCTTTTTAAAAAGAAGGGTTCAGGCAATACACAAAGAAACCATGTAAAAGGAAGGGAAAAGGCAGCATTACTAGTGCCCCTCACCCAAGTTTTTAAATCAGTTTTTAAAACACATAGTGGGAGGGTGGGAGGACCTGAGCACACCCAGTTATCTACACTAGGTGGTCCCAGCACAGGCCCCACTTCCTTGCTATGTGCAAGGGAGGTGCTTTGTGAGCCTTCTTAAGTTTGATCAGATGGGGGATCAAAATGAAAATCACAAACCCCATTATATTTGGAGATACTTCCTCTCTGTTGCCCCAGCAAAGAAGGGGGCAGGAAGTCTACAGTGCTGCCAACAATCCAACATCAACAAAGGGAGTGGTAGGGGAAATCCCTCTGGCTGAGCCTCTAAGTCAGGCTCACTTGGAAGACCACTGTACTCTCCTCAGGGTCAGTGGGAAAGTCTCCCTGACTAAGAATTCCCTCCACGGCTTCAAGAGTCATTCCTATAGTGTGTCACTTAGGGCAATCCTGTTCCTCCCCCACCCTGATGACTGCAACTTCCTCCCTTTTAAAGTCTGCCTCCCTATCATACAAGATTGACAGGGCCAGAAGGGCGGGGTTAGCCCTACCAGCAGGCATACCAGCCCCACTGGCATCTACCTCATCTGTGTGGGATCTATACACCCCATCATGCATGGGGTAATATTTTTCTAGAATACTGAAGTCAATGGACTTAGGCTCCTAAGTCAGTTAGGCCACGTCTACACTAAGAATTTTTTTTTCAACATGTCAACATGCACCATTTTTCTACACTAGACCTGGCCTTAGGTGATTTTGAAAAATATATTCCAACTCTTTTCAAAAATGTAACTACTGTGTGTTCTCTTCTGGTACTTGCAAGTCTTTCAGTAACTAACTTAGCCATATGACTAGGAAACACTATATCTGTCAATGTTCCAATAGGTAGGTATGGGGTATTTCTGTCTCAACCTCTGTCCACAAAGCAATGGGGTGTAAGTTACAAGAGATATCACAAAAATGGAATTATGAAAGCTGACATACAGTGTCAACTGCCTAATGTGAATTCTGACAAATGTGAATTCATGAATAAAATTCTCAGTAGACAATAAGAACATGAAACAGGGGAAAAAAAGAAGATCAAGGGCTGTTGTTCCAGACTCCCTCTCTCTTTCCTGTTTTCCCATTTCTCCTAATATTGTTTTCCCTAGTATCTGAAAGCTGATTCCAATTTTTCTTTAATACATTGACAGTCCTTGCTTTAATGGCTCCTGTTTGTAATTATTGCCAATATGTTCCATAGTGAAAGACAAATGAAACCACATGAATAATGGAGATGTATATTTTAGTTTTAGATATTTAGAGCACCACTTGGAGCCAAAGGAATAAAAATGTGAGGAAGCACAAATTAAAAAAACAAACTTAGCTTTTCTTTCATAAAAATTATAGGTAAGCCACAAAAAACATGTCTGTGCCATATTGATTCTCTGTGTACAGTAAATATATGCACATATTTTGTGGGTGCAATTTTGAAAATCTGTCCCTTAGATTCACATGCTATCTAAAAACCTATGCTGTGGATCTCCAACATTTAGATTGAGCTGTGCATATAATGGACTGACTTCAATCTCTGTATTTAATTGGGAACTGATCTAATTCCTGATCTACATTCATTTTCTCAAGAGGTCAGATCTCCAGCTCTGAAAGTCTTCCACATTTCTGTGGAAAAATGGTGTCCAAAACTGAGTGACATTAATTTGTATGATGCCTGCTGAAAAGATTTAGATGAAAAAATGTAAGTGCCTAAGCTTTATGATGGTTTTTGTTTTTTGTTTGTTTGGTAAAAAGGTGACAGGAACACTCTCAAAATAAACACTAATAATAACATAATCATCAATGGTAATTAATATGTGAGACCAGGTCCAGTAGGAACACAGCTGCAAAAGATATTGCCATATTTTTTCTTCAGGATGGCTGGAACTAAGGACCATTATAAAGCCTCACCCCCTTGTGCTCCAAGTGCAAGGTGGATTTCTTCAACCTATCTTCTCTAATATAAAAGCATAGCAGTGTGTACATATAAGAAATTAAAAGAAAAAAGCCTTAATAAAACAAAGCCCTACACTGCACACACAACTCTCCCCAGGGGGAGAGGATGAGACAACTAATGAACCAAACATGACAGACGTTAGTCACAACTGCTTAATGCACAGGAAGGCACTCTGATACTGGTGGTGAGGGCAGTATAAACAACATAAGAACCTGGATAGGATAGGATTGATTCAAAGTATTGCTGCATCTGAAATGTTTTATACAGATTTAACACATTTGCAGGTTTATGGCTATTTAAATTATTCTGGGCACAGATTCTGTGATGTGACAGTGACAGAATTTAAGACACAGTTTTGTTGCTAAGTAACCATAACAAGATAGCCTGTATAATATTAAATGTTGATTAATGAACATCCTTGAGACATAATGAACAAAGGTATCAAAACTATAGTGTATGTTATATTAAAGACCAGATGAAATTCTTAATTAATTTCGTAGCAAAGCCAATCTGAAGTGAAAATACCCAAGGTAAATCCAACTTGAGGATGTAAAAAGGAGGTGAAAGGCCAGAGAAGCTAGTTATATGCTTGATTAAATGTATACAGACAAGTGATTCCAGAACATAAGCAAAGGTATAAAAGGATATTAACCAGATATGACTCAAGTGAATTTATATTACTTGTATAATGGACTGATTTGATAAATTTATAAAATCATCAGGGTATGAATATGGAGAGACTTTACACATAACACCAGAAGGCTTCAAAATGAACATTGCAAAGAGGAGACACTACAATATAAGAAAAAGCAAAGGGTTGCATCATGTTAGCTGGGGTCGTTACAGAATGCTGTGGGGCCTACAGAACTCTTAATTAATTATACGCAAGTTACACAGACTGGGAAGCTGTGGATGCCAAAATAAGGCATATCCAGGAAAATCCCGCAGATGCTTCCATTTGTTAATTGAATTGTAAAATCCTAAAAATAGAATTTGTATGATTTAACACAATAGCATGTGCAAAGTTTGTGACCTCAGGTTTTGGGAATTTAAGCTACAGTAACTATAAGTTTCAAAATATAAAGCCACAGTTGAAATGTCCTGATTCTCTATTGGACTGTGAAAAGATTATTCATGAAGCATCACTTGTGTTCCATTGGGTCCACAGAAGCGCTTCTCTTGAAGTGGAATTGGTATTCTAGTTGGTTGCAATCACCATTTAATAAAACGGAACCAGGCAATGGACCACCCATCAAAAATGAATAAAAGAATCCTTCAGTTAATGGCTTCCCCCAGGCTGAAAACACTAGGACAGGATAAGAGATCAAGAACTGGTCTACTTTGCTGAAAAGTAAGGGCCCCTTTCACTGGTAACAAAGATTTATCAAGATAAAGAAGAAAGAGTGATAATAAGATGTTTCAGTCTCTAAGGGAAGACAATGCTGATATCAGAACAAAGAGACTACTATAATAATAGCATTTTGAGATGAATGGAAATTTCCATCAGTTTTGAGAGGGACCATGCAAACCAAGATGGAGAAATCTACCTAACTGTCAGATCCATCTGAGGAGTTGCAAATACTTTTACACACATATTTCCTTTTTCCCAGATCATGTTTGGTCATTTTTAGTTTACTGCTTCTCAAAGAGTACATACCGAAGTTATAAAAAAAGTTGAATATGAGTTAATTACAAAACACCTATTTGTGTTTCATCAAAAACTTTAATCCCAAGTAATTATAGATAATCTTGAGAAAAAAATCAGTGTTGAGACTGGAACACTTATTACATTTTCAGCAAAGCACTGTTTTAGGAAAAATCCATGTTTACATGTGAAAAATCTCTAGGCATTCTTGCATTTTCTTACAACACAGCATTTGTGATGTTGCATGAAACTGACAGCTTCTCATGGGAAAAAAAGGCTTGAATTAACTAATTTTACATTATAAGATAAAGAGTCATCATTTAAATTTTTGGGTAGGACAACATAAAAGCAAACTAATATTAGGTTTACAAATTAATTGTGGTTACACCTACTGATGAGTTTATATATATATTACAAGTCACTTTGAGCCATTAAATGGATATTTTGGGTTTAAAGTGTGACATTTGTGTGTGGCTGTGTGAAAATCGCTTTAGCAAGGAATTAGCTGGGAAGGTATTTATGAATTAAAATAATATGTCATCAATTAATTATTTACATTTCTAAATGTCAAGCTTTTTGGGTTGTTTTTGGTTGAACTGCCACAGACAGCCCCAATCTCTTAATTGACTAAGCTTGAATGGAAAATTGAGAATGGATCTATATAAAGAATTGAGAGATCCATGCCAGTGCCAAAATCACCTTACGGGAATAATGTACAATAAAAGGAAAGTTCCTTTTACCTGCCAATTTCTCTCAACCATAAAATCCATAACCACTAGTCCTCATAATAGAGAAGTAGCCTTCCACCTCCGGATGGGTGGGTTTACAGAGTTGTTTATCAGGGTGGACATGCAGACAGATGCCTCTAGCAAGAATTCTCCAGAACTATCATTTCCAAAGCTCTAATAACTACTATGGGGAGGGACAGGAAAAAATTAAACAAAGAAACATTTTCTCTACTTAGCTTTCTCCTCCTAACTGTAACAGTGTCCTCCCAAAGGTGGCTTCAGCTGAAGAAGAGAGATCCAATTTATGGAACCTAGTAAAAGAAGAGATGTACAAACATAAAACAGCTCTGCACTACATAGAATTAACCCTAAAACTCTCTGGTGGAAAGCCATAAAAGAGGCTTGTATGATTTAGATAAGTAGGCCTTCAACCATCCCGTAATTGTAGCTTTAGTCCTTGTCTACACGGGGGGGGGGAGGAGGGGAATCGATCTAAGTTATGCAACTTAAGCTACGTGAATAACGTAGCTGAAGTCAACATACTTAGATCGACTTACTGTGGTGTCTTCACCGCGGTCAGTCAACTGCTGCCACCCCCTGTCGACTCTGCCTGCGCCTCTCACGGCGCTGGAGTACAGGAGTAGACTAGACGCGATAAATCGATCCTCGCTGGATTGATCGCAGCCTGCCAATCCGGAGGGTAGTGTAGATATACCCTTAGAAACATCTTACCCCAGCATCTAGCAATGAATAGCAATAGACTTTGCATACTTTAGTTCATAGGAACAGCTAAATTATGCCACTTATATTCTAAGAGAGGCTTTGGATTAGGACAAGAAGAAGGTGGGATGAGATATTAACATCTATGAAAATCCAAATTGAGTTCAGGGATAAATTTGGTGAACTATATGAGACTATATTACTTCATTACTTGAAAAATATAATAGGGCTTTGTGATGGGAAGGGCTCTTACCTCAGACACCCTCCAGAGGAAAATTATTTGTTACGAAAATAGGTCATTTTAATTAACCTTCAGTTAAGATTCAGTTTGTAAAGTTTAAGCACATGTTCAAATATGTGCAGGATCAGGGCCTAAAACTGTAAATTATCTGGATCAGGGATCATTATGTGCATGTACAGAACTGTGATGAGGCGTATAAACCCCACACTGAGCAACAAGGGGTTAAGGAACTACTCTGGGCTCATCCAGCCCCACCCCACCACAACCTGTAACAAATGCACCAACTGGAGAAGGAGCTAACAGGCAGGAGAGCAGCTGATTTGAGGGCAGACCAGGGAGGAGAGTAGACCTGCTACCAGCAGCTCCAGGGAGATGAGCTGAGGGAGGGCAGAATCTCTCCCAAAACAACTGCCCAAAGGCCCCTCCCTGAGGGAGAGGAGGGCCTGCTGCAGAGACAGCCTGAGAGGGAAGCATTCTCCTCTCACATGAACTCTGGACTGGATTGAGCCCCTTTATTTTTGTTTGGACTACCCCAGCAGGGGAAAGCCTTGGACTGAGCTGGCCCAGGAGGCTGAGCCATACCCCAGGAAGAGCCCTCATGCTGATTCACCCCACACTGCAACATTGGGACAATTGCAGGGAGGTGGTAGGAAGTGGCCCAGGGAGGGCTCGCCTTAATCCTCCCCAGCTGGGACTGATAGTCCTCAAAGGGCCCTGGTTCGGAGCCCGGTGGAATGGGAGGGCCCTGGCTCCCCTACCAACAACCCCTCTGAAAGTCACCGGCCTAACCCCTAACCACTAGGCAGTGCTCCGCTACCAATCAACTCTGAGTAAGGGCCATCACAAGTACCCAGCACAATAAGGCTCCGAATTCTGACTGACGGTTTAGACACTCCTGAAATAATAAATAATGATAATAAAACATGTTTACATCCTATGTTCAATTCATATTATTGAACTTTATACAATTTATCACAAACCATTTTTATGGAATTTCTTATTTATTTTTAAATTCAGTTAATAAAACAATGATTTATAAATGTTGAGTCTGTACTTTTTAGCTCACGGTATCTGAAATTCAGTGAGAAACTTGGTATCAATAATTGATCAATTAAAATGAATGAATCAATGTTACACACTTCACACTAACATAGTTCAGTATAAATGTTATGTGGGCCAGCCTCACTCCTTTGTGCAAAGCAACTTTTGTGTGGTACTGATAACCCCATTTTTGTGATTAGATTTAATTTTGTTAGGATAACAAGTTTTTTTAATATTATATTGTATCACTTGGGAATCTTTAATCACTCCTGAAGCTATATATGGATCTCACAAACTGAGAATAAATTTTTAAATTCCAGGTAGACTTAGCTTGCAGGGACTCCTGTCAAAGATCTGAGGAGGAAACTGTTTCTTCTAGTGAGTCAGTTTTTTGTAATGGCCTGTTACAGTGTGTCAAATGGTATGTCTAGAAATATCACACTCGTTTCTGAAATGTTTTCAAGTGTATTCCAGAGCCGGAGGAAAACTGCAAAAATAAAACTGCAATTTTCTAGTACTTCCTAGTGTAGGTGGTGGGCAGAAATAGCAAATAAATTATCAGCATATCTGAGGTATACCTCAGCTGGATTCCCAAGAAAGAAATGAAAAATAATGTCTTTGATCCCCATTTTAAAAAGGCATGCATGTAAAAGAACCACTCCATTTCCCATGATCATATGCATGAGAGAGAGTTGGTGTTAAACACAAACCAACTAAATAAAAGAATAATTTCCACTAGTGTTAATTTAGGTAATCTTTTAGGGCTAGATTTACAAAGGGACTTAAGCAACTAACTGCCAATTTAATTGCCTAAATCCCAAAATCAGGCCTCACTGGTATTCCCAACACCAAATGATGTAGGCACCTAAACTCACTTGATGCCTTAAGTTTTCGCAGTAAAAGCTCACTAGGCACCTATGTTTCTGCACTGCCGCTCCACTCTAGACTTCCGGATGACTACATCCCAATATGATGCACAAACCAGGGGAAGAGTCATTGCTCTGCCTGACTTCTGTGCATCCCTCCCAATGAGTTCAGGGCCTAAGTCTGAGGTGGAAGGAGGCACCTATCTCTGTTTAGGATTGTCATCTGTCAACCCTCTTTGGCATCAGGCACCTAAGACACTTCCTTCAAGAAACTGGGAGAGAGCTTTGAAGGGGGACTAGATTCTGGATCTTCCACATCCAGGAGGAGGGCTCTAATCACCAGGTTATGGAGTCATTGTTATTTGTGCTTTCCTTTTCTAATGACCTAATGACTCTAATTATTTAATGCTAAGTGGAACAGCTTCAGCAGGAGAGACTGTTGGAACCCCACATCAGAATAGCCCATTGGTCAATAGATTAGAATAGGGATCTGCCCCCTCACTCAGGTGAGGGCACTCAACTGAGTGGCAGCAGATCCCTATTCTAATCCCTTCTCTCTCCCCCTCTGGTGGTGGGGGAACTTGAACTGGGGGTCTCTCACATCCCAGGTGAGTACCTTAACCACTGGCCTAAGAGTTATCAGGGAGAGGCTATTCTCACACACCCCCACCACCCTCAGTGCCTGACTCCAAGAGAGGATTTGCAGCTGAGCATCCCAAGCAAAGATAGACACCTCTCTCCAGCCCACACTTAGGTGCCAAACACCCTGAGAGGGACAGGGCTTAGGACACACCCCTCTCCTTGGCATCTCTCACTGGCTGGCTTAGGTGGGGACCCCCTAACATGTTGGCTTTTGTGAATCCCATTCTGAGGTTCCTATGTCCATCCACTCATTGACTAGGAAGCTCAGTGTTGCAATGCCTCAGTCCCTTTGTGAATCTAGTCCATAGTGTATTTAGTCCATTGGGGGTTGGGGATAACTAAGTACAGACTGTTAGTGGCCACTGTAGAAAGAAAACATTTTTTATTCTTCTGATGAAAATGTAATTGACCATGGATTTCAACTGCATGTGAAAAAGTCTTTTGTGTTTGCAGGCAGAAACTAAATAATGGGTCCACAGAGATCATCAGTTATATATTTATGCACACCTACTTTCTAATTATAATAAATCAGGAATAATTGCATTGCTAATAAAGGGATTTTGCCAGTTTGGTAGGATTCTAGCATTTGACATTTATGATAAGAGTAGTAATGAAAAGTTTTTGATGACTAAAGGGCTTGTGATGGGCAAGTCATATCTGTGACCAGTTTGATATTCAGTACATAGAGCTCAGATAAAATTCAGGAGCCTTGGGACTAAAATCAGAGGAAACAAATCAACAGAGCCAGACGTGTACCCAGAAGCCTCCTGCTACAAGACAAGCCCAAGAAAGAAACCAACAGAACTCCAGTGGCCATCACCTACAGTCCTCAGCTTAAGCCTCTCCAACACATCACCAGTGATCTACAACCCATCCCGGACAATGATCCCTCGCTTTCACAGACCTTGGGAGGCAGGCCAGTCCTCACCCACAGACAACCCGCCAACCTTAAGCATATTATATTCTCACCAGCAACCACACACCGCACCATTACAACTCTAACTCAGGAACCAATCCATGCAACAAACCTCAATGCCAACTCTGCCCACATATCTACACCAACAACACCATCACAGGACCTAACCAGATCAGCTACAACATCACCAGTTCATTCACCTGCACGTCCACCAATGTTATATATGCCATCATATGCCAGCAATGCTCCTCTGCTATGTACATTGGCCAAAATGGACAGTCACACATAAAAGGATAAATGGACACAAATCAGATATCAGGAATGGCAATATACAAAAACCTGTAGGAGAACACTTCAACCTCCCTGGCCACACAATAGCAGATGTAAAGGTAGCCATCTTACAGCAAAAGAACTTCAGGACCAGACTCCAAAGAGAAACTGCTGAGCTTCAGTTCATTTCCAAATTTGACACCATCAGCTCAGGATTAAACAAAGACTGTGAATGGCTAGCCAACTACAAAAGCAGTTTCTCCTCCCTTGGTGTTCACACCTCAACAGCTAGCAGAGGACCTCACCCTCCCTGATTGAACTAACCTTGTTATCTCCAGACTGATTCTTGCCTGCATATTTATACCTGCCTCTGGAAATTTCCATTACATGCGTCTGACGAAGTGGGTATTCACCCACGAAAGCTTATGCTCCAATACATCTGTTAGTCTTAAAGGTGCCACAGGACTCTCAGTTGCTTGGGACTAAAAGAATTTCTAACCAAGAGGGTTCTTTGCCTTATTACTTCCTTTGGTGTCATGTAAATATGGACTCTGGACTTCAGAAAAGCAGTCTTGGACTCCCTTAGGAACTGATGGGCAGGATCCCCTGGGAGGCTAAAATGAGGGCAAAAGGAGTACAGGAGAGCTGGCTGTATTTTAAAGAAGCCTTATTGAGGGCACAGGAACAAACCATCCCGATGTGCAGAAAGAATAGCAAATATGGCAGGCGACCAGCTTGGCTTAACAGTGAAATCTCTGGTGAGCTTAAATTCAAAAAGGAAGCTTACAATAAGTGGAAATTTGGACAGATGACTAGGGAGAAGTATCAAAATATTGGCAGAGTGTGCAGAGGTGTAATCAGGAAGGCCAAGGCACAACTGGAGTTGCAGCTAGTAAGGGATGTGAAGGGTAACAAGAAGGGTTTCTACAGGTATGTTAGCAACAAGAAGAAGGTCAGGGAAAGTGTGGGATCCTTACTGAATGGGGAAGGCAGCCTAGTGACAGATGATGTGGAAAAAGCTGAAGTACTCAATGCTTTTTTTGCCTTAGTCTTCACAGACAAGGTCGGCTCCGAGACTGCTGCACTGGGCAACAAGTATGGGGAGGATGTGAGCAGCCCTCAGTGGTGAAAGACCAGGTTAAGGACTATTTAGAAAAGCTGGATAATGCTCAAGTCGATGGGTCCAGATATAATGCATCCGAGGATGCTGAGGGAGTTGGCTGATGTGATTGCAGAGCCATTGGCCATTATCTTTGAAAATTCGTGGCAATCGGGGGAGGTCCTGGACAACTGGAAAAAGGCAAATATAGTGCCCATATTTAAAAAGGGAAGAAAGAGAACCTGGGGAACTACAGACCGGTCAGCCTCACTTCAGTCCCTGGCAAAATCATGGAGCAGGTCCTCAAGGAATCCATTTTGAATCACTTGGGGGAGAGGAAGGTGAACAGGAACAGTCAACATGGATTCACCAAGGGCAAGTCATGCCTGACCAATCTGATTGCCTTCTATGATGAGATAACTGGCTCTGTAGATATGGGGAAAGCAGTGGATTTGATATATCTTGACTTTAGCAAAGCTTTTTATACGGTCTCCCACAGTATTCTTGCCAGCACGTTAAAGAAGTATGGATTGGATGAATGGACTATAAGGGGGATAGAAAGCTGGCTAGATTGTCGGGCTCAACAGATAGTGATCAACAGCTCAATGTCTAGTTGGCAGCCGGTATCAAGCAGAGTGCCCCAGGGATTGGTACTGGGGCTGGTTTTGTTCAACATCTTTATTAATGATCTGGATGATGGGATAAATTGCACCCTCAGCAAGTTCGAAGATGACACTAAGCTGGGGGGAGAGGTAGATACGCTGGAGGGTAGGGATAGGGTCAGTAGCGGCGCCAGCTTTGCCGGCGCCCTAGGCGGCGGAAGGTCCCGCCCCCGAAATCCCACCCCCAACAGCGGCGGTGGAAGGTCCCGCCCCCAAATTTCTACGGGCGGCGGGGGCGCAGGCGCCCCCAAAATAGCAGCACCCTAGGCGACCGCCTAGGACGCCTAATGGGAGCGCCGGCCCTGGATAGGGTCCAGAGTGACCTGCACAAATTGGAGGATTGGGCCAAAATAAATCTCATGAGGTTCAACAAGGACAAGTGCAGAGTCCTGCACTTAGGAAGGAAGAATCCCATGCACCGCTACAGGCTGGGAACCGACCAGCTAAGCAGCAGTTCTGCAGAAAAGGACTTGGGTATTACAGTGGACGAGAAGCTGGATATGAGTCAGCAGTGTGCTCTTTTTGCCAAGAAGGCCAACAGCAGATTGGGCTGTATTAGTAGGAGCATTGCCAGCAGATCGAGGGAAGTAATTATTCCCCTCTATTCAGCACTGGTGAGGCCACACCTGGAGTATTGTGTCCAGTTTTGGTCCCCCCGCTACAGAAGGGATGTGAACAAATTGAAGAGAGTCCAGCAGAGGGCAACAAAAATGATTAGGGGGCTGGGGCACATGACTTATGAGGAGAGGCTGAGGAAACTGGGGTTATTTAGTCTGCAGAAGAGAAGAGTGAGGGGGGATTTGATAGCAGCCTTCAACTACCTGAAAGGGGGTTTCAAAGAGGATGGAGCTAGGCTGTTCTCAGTGGTGGTAGATGACAGAACAAGAAGCAGTGGTCTCAAGTTGCAGTGGGGGAGTTCTAGGTTGGATATTAGGAAACACTGTTTCAGTAGGAGGGTGGTGAAGCACTGGAATGTGTTACCTAGGGAGGTGGTGGAATCTCCATCCTTAGAGGTTTTTAAGGCCCGGCTTGAGAAAGTCCTGACTGGGATGATTAGTTGGTGTTGGTCCTGCTTTGAGCAGGAGATTGGTCTAGATGACCTCCTGAGGTCTCTTCCAACCCTAATGTACTATGATTCTCCTGGAGCTTAAGGGAAAGTCCCTCACAAGCTACACAGGAGGCCAATGAACCATGGGGGAGAGGAGAAAGGTCCAGAATGTTTGGGATGTGGAAACATCCTGGCCCCTCTAGTACATGACCTATATTTTTCCAGCCTCAGAGGGCTCAATTACCATTTTACATGAAGCCATTTCTGGAACAACTAGGGATCAGAAGCAGCAGTTTATTTGACCCCTGATTATTCTTCGCATCATTCTAATTTGATCTCCCCCATGTCATACATTCCACTTATAAGTGGCAACTACTTAAGACCTGTCTTGGAGTAACACCACTCACCAGCACCAAAAATGTACACCCAGAGTGGATGAACGGCCTGAAATTATGAGGAGGTATATCCTCTTGTTCGTGCTTTTATAACACCCTGGCTTGTGACGTGGTCAAATCACTCCTGAGTGCACTGGCGAGAGACAGAGAGAAAGGGAATCAATTAAGACAGGCCCACCTAACTTAGGGTTTTGTCCTAGCTCCTATCATCATAACTGTAGTGTATTGAAAACTGTGTTAAAACTACCAGCTATCACTGTAAATTATGAAGTGTTTCCTGGTGCTGCTTGCAGGTTCATGGTCTCTGAGGGAAGCTGTGTGATCTGGGTCCTCTTGAGTAGTCTACAAAGATCCAGCAGGTAGCAAGATGGGTTGAGTTGTGCCTCTCTGCCTACTCGGTCTCTCCCTGTGTTGTTGTTGTTATTGTAGGGTTCTGGAATTTAAGAAATATAGTTGGGTTACAGTGCAACCATCCAAAAAAGTAGTTATGTTTTTCGTCTACTTCTTTTGTGTATGTCATGAACCATATGTATAATCACTGCAGTTAAAATCAGAACTGCTTGAGTTGTAGCCATGTTGGTATAAATGAAAAGGGGTGGCTGGCAGGGCCCCACAACATTATTAAAGGCATTATTAAATAAAAGGAAAACATATGAATTATGAGTTCTGACCATATTTCAGAGATTTGGGTTCTGTTCCCAGACCATGAGCAAGTCACAGCAGCTCTGTGCCTCAGTTTTCCCACCTGTAAAATAGTAATAATACTTATCTTATCCTCATTTACAAAGCATTCTAAGATCTACAAATGAAAAGCAGTAAACAAAAGCTAAGGATTATAATTAATTTGATTTTTGGTGCCAGGCTGCAGCCTCAAGTGAAAGTTAGTTATTTTTTTTGTTCGTTCATTAGCTTTTTATTCTCCTTCTCTTCTAATCCTCTGCATGATTTACCAGTTTGTTTGTAATCTGTTCCCAGTATTGCTATAAAGTAACAAAGGTTGCAATTTCCCTGATTTTTCCTCTTTTCTTTCTTAGAAAACAATGTCAAATAACTGTTTAATGAGTATCTTGCTTTCTGAGACCTTTGCCTGACCCAGCAGCTATGTATCACCAATTAGAAGTGTGCATTTGTAAATTGGATGCATGCACGCATGAAGAAAATATACAGTACTTGATTGCAGCTAAACTCCAGCGTGAAAACAAGGTTTGAAAAGTCAATTTGCTTATGTCTATACTACTAACATCTAGGGCAAAATAAAACAAATGTATTTCATTGCCTTATTTTTTTCTGCTTTTAATGTGCAATCGTGTGGTCAGATGGACTTAAAACTGGGCTTTTTGTTTGTGTGTTTTTTTATTTACTTTATTTACTATAAGAGCAATTTTTTTTCTTTTAGAGCAGGTCTGTTGTGTGAGGTACAGAAACACAGAGAAATTATCTGTGCAGGGTTTTCTTGGGATGTTCTAAATTGCTTATTTTCAAAAGACTCCAGACAAATGGACACACATATCTGTCTAAAAGGATCTCAGATACTGTAGTGAAGGAAAAATCCATGAAGTTCCGACCAGTTTTTGTAATAAAACTGCATTTTAACAGAGGAATCTCAGAAAGGCTTCTGCCCTCAGTATCCTTTTATTGATGCAATATGCTATATAATCTTTTATGCTATCATATCTCAATTCTCTTATAATAGAACACATAACCTGCAGCTATACATAAAACTGCTACTTGACACTGCTGTACATGGATTACAAACCTTTTTTTTTATTATTAAAAGAATTAAGCCTGGATAAAGCATTCCCTGAAATTCAAATGCTGCAGCTAAATGCTAAAGATTTGCAAAATAAGCTTATGGGTTTGCATCTGGATGATCTGCCTCTGAATTTTTCTGGTTGGAATCCAAGTCAGATGGAGAACTGGCCATCAAGCTGGCCTTATAGATACATGAGACTCATCCCCAGCTTAGAATTAGAACTAATAGTCATGTTTTATCCGTGCAGAAAACTAAAGATAATACTAAATCCTCTCCAACACTACATTTAAAAGTGAACGTAAATGCCTTTTATAATATTGGGGACCTCCCCTCCTGGGGACAGTAAGGCATAGCAAAGTTGAATTGACACTTCAAACTGACACAAGGAAATCAAAGTGTCAACCAGATTGCTCTCCATTATGGGGGAAGAAGAGCTTGGCAGTTGTTCAGTACTTCACAACCTGAAGTCAAAGGATATAACCACTAATAGTGCAAGCGACTAATACTGCTAAGTGCTAGTAAGTGGCCATAAAGCACTTCAATACACATAAAATAACTTTATGTGCTCCATATAAGTATAATCAGTGGGTCCATTAAGTGACATATTAAACATAAACCATAAAACAAACATGAGAACATCAGCTCTGTAATGATGTCAAACAACTAGTGAGTCTTCAGGCCAAAATCATTGTCCATGTAATAAAATGAGCTGTTCTTTTAATCAGAGTCTTTTTCTGTACCATTAGTGCTTCAGAGCAGAACACTTCAACCATATGAGGCCTCCCTTTCTCTAATCTTTGAATTATCCCTCATTCTTACTTTCCTCATCCTCCAATTTTACTTTCCTTGTCAGAGCTGAGTCAAATCAGCATCCCAAAATGAGAACACTTTCTCTCTAGGAATTACTGGGAGCACAGCTGATTAGAGAGCTCCTTCCTCAGCAAACTGCATCACAGGAGACTAATATCTAGAAAATGTCCAGTTTTAGATCTGGTAAGCCCTGGGTGGTTCTATGCTACCAGGGCTCCCAACACTCCCGTGGCCACAAAAATGGAGACCATAGCCCTATTTTCCTTTTCATTCAGACTGTTATGTTCCCTCCTTCCACAATGAGCTAGCATATACTTATTTAGTTCCTTTTTTCATAAATCATTCCCTCCGTACCTCAATCATTTTTGTCGCTTACCATTTGTCACTATGTTTCTGGTTAAGTTGACAGCAGACTGACTAAGCACATGTGTAGGCCTATCACATGTTGCCACCACGTCCTCCCAGACAACCCTATGTCTTCCTCATCAGTACAACTTTAACCCATCCACTGCTGTTAAAATCCTCCAGGGTTTAATTCCATGACAGTACAAAAAATATCCTCTTAGCTGCCCACCTCTCCCAATGCAAGTGTCCTGGTTTTCACTCTGAAAAGCAGTTCACGCTAATCTTCCCCATACTGTTTGCTACCTTCACTAATCACATATCAAAATTTAGAGCCTGATCTTCCAAAGGGATCTACAAAGTTAAACCCTTATGAGTATGCAGAATCCCATTAAAATCAATGGAAGTCCCTGAGAGTACTAGGATGTGCCTCCCTGGAGCCCTTTGGGACATCAGGGCCTTAGGTGGTAAGCTCAGCTCAGCAGGACAGTGTCCATGTATGTCTAGTGACCTGCAGTGTGCAGGATGACTAACGATAATGCCCCACTATTTAAAAAAGTTTGTGGACATGAACAAAATGTGAATGAAACACTGTTTTGCTCACTCATTTACTCCAACTAAAGTTGATTTTGAATGCACTTAACATATGTGTCTAGTGTTTCTCACTCTAGAATGTAGACTACACATAAAAAACAAAACAAATGGAACTTTATATCACACTAAATACAGACTAATTCTCTATATGAAAATTTACTGAGAATTCAAGGCAAATACTGCAAGTCCCATACGACCACAAAATGAAATCCACGTCTTCCTGAGGTCAGAAGACTTTAGAGTGAAGTAATTTTTAAAAGATTATGTAGAACTATTAGAAAACTCTAAGGCCAACATATCCAAACCCGAGGGCATACAGTTTGGCACATAAATCCAGCACAACCAGATCTAAACTCCACTGGAGTCTTTCCAATAACTTCAATGAGCTTTGGAACAATCCCTTAGGTAGCTCTACATATAATTTTTTTTTAAAAAGTAAGTATTTGTAATTGCAAGCCTGGACTCAAAGATTGAAAATACCCTCATTATATGCCCAAGTGAGATGGGGCCATGGGGAGTAAATCATACATTTCTTTCCTAGCCTAACTTTTTATCTATAGGCCCTATGTGGTTGTGAAGATCACATTCTGAATGTAAACAGATTCAGGGTTGTGTTCCTGGTCATGGGCATAGGCAGTCCTAATGTCTCTGCACACTATTCAGAAACAGAGATGGCTGGGCTGTAGTAAATTTATGAATAAATTATTCATTGAAAAACTGTCAAAAATTGTCATATTTATTTGATCAGTTTTATGCAGAACCCTACAGACAGCAGTGAAACTGACCAGAATTATGTCAATTTTACTCTAGCTGCTTGGAAAATCTAGCTGAGTTTCAGGCATGCCCTACACTATTCCCAAGAGAGAAATACCTACAAATACAAGGGTAGAGTATTGCAGATTTAGACTTTCTGAGGTGAAGGTGGTCTCTCACTTCTCCCTTCCAGCATGGAGAAATGGTCAAAGCTGGATAAGTTGAACCAAAGCAAGGGCAGGAATTCCAGCACTTCATACTAGCAGTTGGGGTGGAGGCATGGGCTTCTCATCTTGATGATGTCTCTGGTCTTCACTGATAGAAGTCAGTATCTCATTCTTTGTATTAACTACCTAAATAAGCAGACCCAGATCCTTATTTGGTACATTGGAGCTACACCAATTTACACCAGCTGAAGGTCTGGGGCACAGTTACAGCTCTCTGGCTATGATGTGTCTAGTACATGCCTGAAATGGCACATTTTGCTGCTGACCTGCAGCCACTACACAGAAAACATAAGGGTTTTGCTACACATTTTAAATGATTTATGCAATTTTTAAATTATTTAAAAATATTCAAACAAAATACAGAGAATTATATGAAGGGAGGTGTTTTAATTGACTAGTGTGGATCTGACATATTCATATCATTTTTATTATTGAATATACACACACAGGCAGAGAGAATTGGTGTATTGGATACATAGGTAAAACAACTGTAAGCTATATGGATGTGCATACATATCAAAATTGATGTCAAGAGTGAGGCTTGAGTGATTCGTGTTTGTTTTTGTTACCAAAAAATATGACTGGTACTCCTAGATGACATCAGTACTATTCACAATGTTTTGTGTTATTACAGTATGTTTGACAGCAAAAAACAATTTAACAGATATCCTTTTGTAAAAAAAGGTCATAACAAAATGCACCTCTACCCTCTGTATATTTAGTTGTTTTGGGGGGGAAGGGTAAGAACTCATTTGCTGGTGATTTGGTATTCCAGGAGAAGCCTTAGAAGTGTTTTCTATAGCCTAGTGTTTGATTTCAGAATATCTATGAATGGCTTATGGTGGGATTGTAGATAGGACTGTACAAATCTTTTGCTTCAGATGTGAAATCCAGTCAAAACGTAGGCTGGATTCAAGGTCTGAAGTGTTCCCAGGAATGTATGTGAAGAATAGCAACCCATTCACAATATTTTCAAGGCTACTGATGACACATACAAAAGACCGCCTCACCCGGATGAAAGAAATAAGAGGATGCAGGTCACCAGGCCATTCTTGAAGACACACATAAACCTAGAGAATCTTAGGCGGAGGCAGGAAGGATGTGGGCAGAATGCTGGCCTTACTGAACCCAATGGGAGTTTTACCATTGACTTCAATGAGGCCAGGATTACATCTTGTGTGTTTAACATCTTGTGTGTTTAACATGGATGCCTTACGTGAGTTGTTCTTGGAGGTTGAGTTTAGGCAAACTTAAGTGTCCAAGCAAATCTGTACTTTTTAGATCATGTCCATTACTTATACCAGGGATCGGCAACCTTTGGCACGCGGCTCGCCAGGGTAAGCACCCTGGTAGGCCGGGCTGGTTTGTTTACCTGCTGCGTCCACAGGTTCGGCTGATCACAGCTCCCACTGGCTGCGGTTCGCTGCTCCAGGCCAATGGGGGCGGCAGGAAGCGGCGCGGGCCGAGGAATGTGCTGGCCACCACTTCCCGCCGCCCCCATTGGCCTGTAGCAGCGAACCGTGGCCAGTGGGAGCCGTGATTCACCGAACCTGCAGACGCGGCAGGTAAACAAACCGTCCCGGCCCGCCAGGGTGCTTACCCTGGCGAGCCATGTGCCAAAGGTTGCCGATCCCTGAACTATAAGATACAGTTTTCAAAACCCTCTGCAAGATGTACTTTTCAGGGTTAACCCAGGTGTAAAAAGGGGTATCATTCAGGGGTACCTCAGATGCTGATCCTACAGCTGACTTTATGTCTTTATGCAATCCTCCTGATTAAAAAGCTGTAAATATGATCTTGGGTTCTTTTCTACATATACAGTCATTTAATAACTATGAATGATGTCACAGAATTTGAATATACCCCCCCCACACAACTATTGTAGATATCAATTATTATGACTTCCTTTTATGTAGGCAACAATGGGAGTTTATCTTGCTTTTTCTCGTTATGTATATAATTTATAGGTATTGCTGTATGTTCATGTTCCCTTAAACCTATCTATAGTATTTGGATGCAATGAGTCAAGTGGGGCTATTTTGGAGAATATGCTACACAATGTGATGGCTGTTTGCTAAACAAAAGAAAAATTATCCATTTTTAAAGTAATTTGAATGACTGATTTTTAAGTGGATCAAGCCCTGAACCTATTTATAGTAAACTGCAGTTTGATTTTCTACAGAAATTGTAATCAGAACCAAATTATACTCAAATTTAAAAATCAATAACTTTGGAAATACTCAGAGGAGCCATTGAGGACAGAAAACATTTAAGGTTCCCTTTCAAAGTTAAACGCCTAGGGCCAAACCTCTCAGTTCTTATTCAGTTCCTACTCAGTCAAGACAGTCATTGGGAATTGGCTCATTGTTTAGAAAGGCTGATGTTACAGGCGAACAGATCCAGAACTTTAACATCTGTACTACTGATGTCATCAGCGTTTGGCAGAGCGCCATTAAGTACTTAATCAACTCATTTACAAAAAGGTCCTTTTTCATCTGTAGCTTATAAGGATCTTTTTCAAGTGTTGCTGTTTGCACTGTCTTCTGTGAGAGATGAAGACATTAAAGAGTCTTGTAGGATCAGCCTGTTGGGAATTATTATGGGCAGGGCATCCAGTATAGGTCAGCTCCCATTTAGGCACCTAAATGCAGGGGCCAGATTTTGAAAAGTACTCAGCTCTCACTGCTTCCCTTTGCTGTCAATGAAATGCTGGATGTTAAACACTTTTGAAAATATGGCTACTTCATGGAAGTGAACAAATGGATGCTGTTGGGTGCATAGTTCTTTTGAAAAATATGGCTCCTAATTGCTTTAGCAGGTATGTACATCTTCGCCACTCAGTCATCTTCATAACAAGATTCTGGGTAACTTGCTATGCAAACAACGGACAAAGAATGTGGGAAGAATGTTGCTTTCAATAGTAAGAGTTCTAATGATTAAAATTGTAGAGACTAACAGGCATAGACAGGAATTTGAAAACAAAAATCAAATAGAAGCATTCAATCCCTTTGCAAATTTTACAAGAAATCAAGTAACTCAGAAATACATTGCCATCCTCACCCTCCCTTTTCTGTTCATTAGAATGTTATATAATACTTTCAATTTGTCTATTGTAGAATCTCAAGACATTTTATAAAAGTTATTAAGCCTCACTGTGAATTAGTAGACGAGGAGCATAGCTGAATCAATTCATCCATCAATGAAATGCAATCCTTTCTGGGGCGGAACGCAGGAACTCTTAACAGAATACAACAATATTACACAAAAGTTGAATGGAAGAAGTAAAGAATTTCAACAGAAATTTAGCTATAGAGAGTGTAATATTCTATGCCAGAATTTGACCAAGATACTCCTTTTATCACACATATTCAAATGAAACAATTATTTAATAGACTCATAGTTTTTAAGGCCAGAAGCAACCGTTATGATCATCTCGGCCAGTGGTGGGCAACCTGTGGTCTGTGGGCTGCACGTGGCCCGTCAGGTTAATCCTCTGGTGGGTCGCGAGACAGTTTGTTTCCATTTGCATGACCGCCTGCAGCTCCCAGTGGCCGTGGTTCACCGTTCCCGGCCAATGGGAGCTGCGGAAAGCAGCGTGGGCCGCAGGGACATGCTGACCGCCGCTTCCCGCAGGTCCCATTGGCCAGGAATGGCAAACCACGGCCACTGGGAGCTGCAGGTGGCCGTGTAAATGTAAACAAACTGTCTCGCGGCCCACCAGAGGATTAACCTGATGGGCCGCGTGTGGCCCACAGGCCGCAGGTTGCCCACCACTGCTCTAGGCTGACTTCCTGCATAACACAGTCCATAGAACTTTACTAAGTGATTCCCACAATAAGTCCATAACTTCTGGTTGAGCTAGAGCATACATTTTTTAAAAATATCCAATCATGATATAAAGACATTAAATGATGGATAATCCACCAGATCCCTAGGTAAACTGTTAAAAATGCATGTCTTATTTCTAATCTGAATTTGTCTAGTTTCAGTTTTGAGCCATTAGATCTTGTTATGTCTTTGTGTGCTGCATTAAAGAGACTTCTACTATCAAAAATCTTCAAATCGTCTCCGCATGTAGGTGATTAGAAACTGTGATCAAGTCTCCTCCGAACCTTCACTGTGATAAATTAAATAGATTGAGCTTCTTTAATTTGTCACTGTAAAATAGGGGTTTTTTAGATCTCAGTAAATTCTTGAACCTTTCCCACTTCAAATTATTCTGAAATCTTATCCCATTTTAAATCTTCTGAACTCTTTCTAATTTCTAATTTATCAATATCTTTTTAGAGTGTCCACATCAACACTGGACATACTATTCATCTAATGACCTGACTATTGACATAAACAGTGGTAATAACATCTCCCTGCTTCTACTTTATATTATACATCCAAGGATCCTCTTTGTTGTCTGAGGTACTGCTTGTCATTGGGATCTTTAGTTATGGCATGGTGATTGTGTTCTTGATTTATGTCCCACACAAAAATCAGTACAGACAGTAGTACACTGCCCCTAACATGTGTTCTGTAGCTGTTCAGGGCCTGGGTTCAGTAGTGACTCAGAAGAAAGAATGCCTCTTCCTCAATCATCAACTCTCCTGCACCACCGGAACAGGAGACCTCCAAGAACACCTGTGTAAATATTCAGCCCAACCTTACTGAACTTGTGAGATCCGACATGGTTACACCCCAAGCTAGTATGGCTCCAGGACATTATTTGACAGGACATCTCTAGAAAACTAGAAGAAAAAGTTATGAATTAGAAATGGAACACAAACTAAGAACTAGTGCCAAGGCTACCAGCTCAAGCCAGTTTTCTTAGTGGCCATCTTATTGCACAGGCTCATATACCTACATCAGAATACCATTAACTTTCCTGAGCAATTCTATACTATCAACCAGCATTCTATTAATCAATAAATGCTTATACTAATCAACTGTTTCTATCCTATTTGCTTCTCTTTGGACTCTTCAAAGAAGAAATAAAACTTCTTTGCCAGATTTTTAAAGGTATTTAGGCATAACAGAGCTCATTGTTGTAATGCCTAAATGATTTAGGGGCCTAAATATCATTTGCAGAAGAAATTTAAGAATTTAGATGCCTAAATCGCAGGAATGTCAATGGCTCCTTGTGATGGGGTGTACTGACCCCATACTGGTGAGGTGAGGGTTAAAGAGCTGCTCTGGGCCCAAAGAGGCCATCCCCCCTCACCTCTGCTGGGCATGCTCCTCGTGGAGGGAGCATTTAAAAGGGGGCGACTCAGCTGAGTCTGGGTTGACCGCAGAGGAGAGCAGTAGGGTGCAGAAGCCTCCTGCTGTGAAGCCATCAGGGCTCCATTCCACCAGGACTGATCCTCATAGCCAAGCCACTGGAAGCCTGACAACCTGTGGAAACCTGTCAATCACAGGAGTTGAAGGTGACGACTCGCCATTGCCAGTTGCGGAGACTGAAGAGACAGCTCTGTGGGAACCACAGGAGGGACCCCAAGTCCAGCCCGAGATGTCACCAGAGGGATGGGAATGAGGGTAGGAAGTGATGCAGGAAGTGTGTTTAGGGGTATCAGGCCCTAGCCCCCGTACAAGGGCTACTGTCTTCAAGGACTCTGGAATGGAACCCCGTGGAGTAGGGTGGGCCCGGGTTGCCCTACCCCCACTCATACTCCCCAGTGGGTGATACTACTCTGAGATATTGATCAGCCTTCAAACGCTTGCCAGTGGGCAACACTACCCAAGCTGTAACTGGCAAGGAAACCAACCTTTGGAGTCTCACCATTAGGTGTTACACCCCGGTAGTATTGCCCTTAGGTGATACTGCTGGCCCAGCCCACACAGCCAACACCCCAACACTCCTGCATTCCTAAATCCTTTTTGAAAATTATTCTTAGGCTCTTAAATCAATTAGGTGTTGCAACTATGAGTGCCACAATGCCTAAATACCTTTAAAAATCTGGGCTCTAATCCATTATTGCTAAATCTTCAATACAACCAGGATTTGAAAGGTAACCCAGGACATTTTTCTTGTTAGAAGCTTAACATCTATCTCTAGATTTCAATATTTTAATGCAACACATTTCCAAGAGAATGTGCTCAGATACGTTAGTGATGGATATTTTTAAAGTGCACAGATAGAGACCATGGTAGAAATGGGGTTCCTGATCTTACAAAGCACATAAGCATGGTTTTAACTTTCAAACCATTCACATCAGTGGAACTATTCATGCTTTGCTGGATCTGTATCTCAGATTCCAATCACTCGTGTGCGTAAATGTATGTGTTTGCAGGACCAGGGCCTAAATGTTAAAGTGACTGACAGAATCTTGTCCCAGAATTTAAAGTGAGTCTACCTGCTATTTTTACTGCTCATATTCCTAAACAGGTCTGTACATAAAGTACATCTGGAGAAATGGCTGTGTTCACTTCCTATGCTATCCACCTGGCAGAATGTAATGTAGCATCTGTCACTCCAGATGACCTCCTGCCCCAGGGCTCAGTGTCACATTTGGCTAAAAATTTAGTCTCTGTGCCCTTAATCATAAAATCTCTCTTGTAAAATCACCCTTAACTTTCTAGCACAAGCATTGCTTACCTTGATGTTGGTGTTGCTGCTTGTATTCAATATCTATTGATCACCTTCTTTTTTCCTCCATCTTAATAAGGGGTGTGTTTTTGTAGCCAAGCTCTTGAGCACATGAACATCATAAAGATGAGGCACTCTTTGCCATGGGAAAAGTCGAAGAGCTTGAACAGCTGTGGATGGGATAAAAATAATAGCTTCAAAATTCAAAATGTTCTGTACAAAAGATCTAGAGGAACAGTGTGCTGCATTAAAATGCTCTCCCCTAGGAGCAGTAGGTTTCACAAGAGTAGTCATCAGCCAACTCTCCATAGGATGGCTTCTGTTTACTATGACAGTTAATTTGAATGTACTTCTGTAAAACCCACCTATAACATTCTGGTATATTATTTGTGCTTGCAAAGTAGCAAGGTACTATCAAAAGAAAGAATCCCAATAATGCTTTAATGTGTGGCCCCAAACTATGAATCTGATTACAATTTAATATGACAACATTTTAGGTCCAGTACATACAAATTGTGAAATTTATTGAGGATTTCAAACAAGTATGTATAGATTATATAGCCAAAATTTCACCTTAAGTTATATTTGTATAGTTCAGCATTAAGGTATATGAAAGCCTTAAGGTATATTCATGGTTAAGGCTTTATAGATACATTTCAATAATAAAAGTGCTAAATTATGCCAGCCTCATTTATGTTAAATTTTAATATAAGACCCATCCTACAAAATTTCATGTACAGTACATGCTTTCCTTTATGCATTGAAAGTAGTCCAATAGAAGTCAACAGGACAACTTATGAAGCATAAAACTAAACTTGTGCATTGTCTTTGCAGCATCAGGGCCTTAATTCATGGGAGCTACTTTTGACTCAATTTCAGCAAGAGTAACAAAATCTGGCCCTAATTTAAGAGGACTTTTATTACCAGGCTACCTTTGTACAAAGCTGCACCTAACCAGAGTGCATGAAATATACTGTGGCAAACAAAACAAGAAATTCTACATGCAACAGCAGATTGCACATTTTGAGAACAAACTTACCATTTTGCATATGCAGTTTAAGTGCATTTTACTTTTCAAAAATGTAGCCCTCTTTTAAAAATGAACAAACACAAAACCCTCAAATATTTTCTACACACAATATGATTAGAGACAAACTATGTCTATGCTGTGCATGCCTAGAAAAACTCATTTTGTGCCCATCTCACCTCCAAAAGGAAACATTTCAGTAAATGGACAGTGGAATTATTCTGTCCATCATCCAAAACCAGCTCAAATTAAGTACAATGCATAAGTCTTTGCAGGCTAGATTGGAGCCAGAGTTTGGATACAAAGAGCAATATTTGTAGATTCAATCAGCCCAAGGAAACTGTTATTTAGGAGATATTTGAAAGCATAAAAATTGAAACAGTACTAATTGAAATGGTTTGCTGCATTGGCCTAACATCTAAATTGCCTTTCTTACTTTTATATACATATGGGGCAAGTCCCCTTGCAGGGTCCCCCAAATGCACTCTCTTTCAGTAGACTTAGCATCCAAATGCCTGTGTGACCACCTCAGTAGAAAAAACACATTCCTCCTTTGTAAAAGATAAATCATAGTTGGATTCAACACAGATGTTATGTTGTGACTTTTGTTGGGGCCATTAGCAGGTTCCCAACTACCCTGCACATGCTCAAAGAACTATATCAAGCAAAAGCTTCCAATACTAACCCTACTTTCAAATGGAAAGCATATGGGAGGCAGTGGTAATCCAAAGACTACTGAAGTCAATGGGGGAAAAAATCCCATTAGCGTCTTTGGATCAAACCCATGGAGTACAATGAAAAATTATCCATGTGTTGTTTGGTTTCCCCTCAGTTGGACCTGAGAAGATAAGAAAAGTTGTGTCCAGGGGCTGCCTCCAGAAACCTTGTTCCAGACCATATTTACTTCCTGTAAAAATTATTTTTGTAGATATGAGGCTGGAATGTAGATTAGCTAAAAACATTAAGATTTAAATCATTATTAGTATTACTGTGTAATGTTACGTTATGGATGTAGGTCTGGAATGGTTCTAGAGGAAGCATTTTGTGTGCCTGGTTATATACTTAATTATGTAATGTTTACTTTTGTATACTCAGTGTAATGCATAATGGGCCATGTATTGAGAAAGAAGGTAAAGGAAAATTGCTATACTTTACAGCCATTTTGTTAGCGGGGGTCAAGTTTGATCTGTCAGAAACAGCAGCTACAAATGGAGGCTGCTAGACAAAGTCTGAATACTACAATCTTTTCCCAACAGATCAAGCTCTCTCCTGGACATTCTTTTCTACATCTAATTGATCTAGAAGTTATGCTCCGAGGAAGGGAAATTTCTCTGTTAAACACCTTTCATATGAAGGTTATATTGCCATATGCATGAGTAAGGTGGAACAGGTGTGGCTATTATTGTGAAAAGAATTTGTGTTCTTAGTTAAGAGAGACTGTCCTTCTTTAGAGAATTTATATGTCTGATACTGGGACTAGCTGCAATTATTGTTATACATGCTGTAGATGTGTAACTTAGTTATAAAATCCCAGTTGGGCACTATTTTTAATTGGAAATATCTGTGCTGAAACAGAATTCAGATCTCAAGTGCAAAACATGTGGTTACTTTATATTCTGCATTGAATTTTAATCTGGCCAAATTCATTGCATAAATATATAGAATATATACAAAATGCTACTACTTCTCCATAATATGTGGAGCCTACCCAATTTTAGTATTTTATTCATATATGGTAAAGACATGGATGAGCCAGGTTAAAGCACTACTGCCTACCCAATTACTATATTATTGAAAACTTCCACTATATCCAACCCTCAACAAAAATGTTGGAATAATACTATCAGAGCTGAACTGAACCCATTCACTGCCCAGAGAACTGGATAAACAATTATTCCTGATCTGTGGCTTAACTTAACCCTGTGTTAAACCTGCCTCATATTTCCTAATATTCTATTCAGTTTTCAGCAGATCTATATCTATGCTAAATATAGCTCATTAGACACTCTGGCTCATAGCCTAGTTCAAGAATAATGCCACCTCCTTTGTAGAGAGACAATTTTTCTGTAGAAACATATTTACTAGGGTTGGCCAGAAAACAAGAAGTCCATTACATGAAAAAAATGTCACATTTTGGCATTTGTTTCCGTTCTAATGAATGAAACCAATAGCTTTTGAAAGGGAAGGAGGAAGAGAGAGATAGAGAGAGAGACCAGAAAAGCTAATGGCCCAGTATATAGGTGTCTCTGGTTCAAGTCCATGGCCTGAATTAAGCAGAGCAGGGACTTGGACCCAGTTCTCCCACAACCTGGATGAATGCTCCAGGTAACTATTATGGGTTATTGTCCCTTTGACTAAAAATTCCACCCGACCTAAGAAATGGCTTCAACAGACTGGCATTTTCTGACAAAAACAATTCCTGGCCAGCCGCATCGTTTACCAAGTTTCCCTATGGTCTTCCACGTGCACTTTTACTGGACTAAAGGCACATTTGCCTCCACAACTGCAGCATTTATCAGAAGTTTGTTCTAGTTTGTGTGGTCAAGAAGAAATCCAACTTCATTATCCACAGAGAATACTACATAGACCCATCTAATTGAAGACTGCCTTTGTCCACTTGGAGAATAGACATCATTTACATCAAGGAAAGTTATTTCTTCACCCCCAAAAAAAGTCAATATCAAATGCCCCACTCCTCACTGGTGTTCTGTTCTCTTATTGGCTTGATATTGGTCTACTCCTGAAAGGTATGTCTTGTGGACAACCTCTGTTAGGAGATTAGATTTTGTGTTTTGTAGCTAAAAATATATTGGGCCACTGATGTCAGTGGAGTTACACTGATTTACACCAGCTGAGGATCTGTCTCCTCTTCAACTAGCTGAAGCGAAACTCTGTCATATCTTTAATTTCCTTCCATCCAAGTGATCCTCACTCCAGTTGGAATGACATTCAGGCTGAGAATACTATCAGGAGCTACAAGACTATCTGAATAGGGACTCAAAAACTTTGATATTTCATTGGTCACTTATGCCTGTTCAAGTGTGACAGAGGCAAGAATGCAAGTATCTACAGAATGAGCTTATCCATCAGAGAAATACCATTTATAGGTAAAGAAAATTCTCTCTCCTCCTCTCCATCTCTAATAATGTAGCAGAGCTTGAAATTCAGAGCACAGATTTCTTTCTTCTTCCTGTGTATTGAAATTTTTAAATATTCTTTTAAATCTCACTATCTCTGTTGGCTCTTCATCTTTTTGTCACCA
The DNA here is from genome assembly GCA_003942145.1 of Platysternon megacephalum. Lineage (NCBI taxonomy): Eukaryota > Metazoa > Chordata > Testudines > Platysternidae > Platysternon > Platysternon megacephalum. Next base: position 1,177,798 of record QXTE01000176.1, on the reverse strand, counting down.
TCTGTCTACTTCTTCTCCTGTTCAGATATAACAACTGTATCTCAAACATTGAGCATGAATTCCATCTTTTCCTTCTATTGTCTACTGCTAACTAGCTGTTAAGTAGCTATACACAATGAATGAAGAGGAGCTCCATTTGATTATTCCATTTTTCTCCTGGAAAAAATAGCTTCTCTATTATATATACATTTCATAACTCATCACTGGATGAGAATAAGAAATGAGCTCTACATTCACAATCTATTATTAAACCCATATTATTAGAGTACAATACATTTAGGGTGGGAGATTAATTAACGAATATTCTTATGAGATAATTATTATAATAGTTTGTGTGTGACTTATAGATTTCAATTATATAATAAACCAATCATCCTGCTAAAATAAATGACCAGCTGAAAACTAAACCTTGGCGCTCTCATGGCATAGACTGGGAAGGCCCCAAATCTCCTTGAATGTCAGCCATATAGAGTGGTCTACTAGGTGATGGAGAAATACATACAAAATACCTGGGACTTATTCTCCACTGCCTTGCGCCGTGTGTGGTCACTTACTCCTGTGCAAAATGCTACCAAATCAAAATGTCATCCTTTTTGCACACAGGAAAATGAGTACAGAAGGGGGAAAACACTAGAGAATCTGGTTTCCTATCACCTGTTTGTAGATTCTTGACCTCCAGCAGAAAGGAAAGCCATTGACTTCAATGGGAATTAAACACAAGCTTAAATGCTTCCATGGTTTGGGGCCTATGCTTGGCAGTACATGTGTGTGAGATTAGACCTTACAATTGCAGCCCTTCCTCTTTAGCTCACTGCATCGAAGTCTGTGACACAAGGGTCATTTCCCATGCTTTCCCCCCCCCACCTGCAACCATGAAATAGTACAGTTTTTATAAGTTGCAGACTGAGTACAGGACTCTGAGTTTTAATTCTGGCTTGGAAAGTAAGGCCAGGGCCAACTTATTTAAACTCTCTAGGTAAGGTTCTCTATTTCTTTGCAGCTTGCGTAGTCATTTACATCTGTGGGAAAATGAGCACAGAGAGCGTGCAAGACATGACCACCAGTACAAGTGAGTGAAAAATACTGATTGGGTGGCATTTTACATGTCGCCTTCACTTTGCACATGTGTGAATGCTTACAAGAGGTGCAAGTCATTGCAGAATCAGGTCCTCTGTCTCAATCTGATGACTGATCAGAAGTTTTATTTCCAAATCCTGTGATCAGTTCAACCCTTTCCTTATCAAAAAGGACTTCTAGTATGATAGTAGCTCACAATAGAGTTTCTTATTAGTATGTTTCTTATCCTTTAATACTGGTTATTTAGGATTCTTATGTCACTGTTTCTTTTTCCCTAGGAACTATGTGTACAAACTGTGTCTTCCGCAGAAGAAAAATTGTTCCTATTATCTGTCTGTCACAAGGGAAGAACAGTAGGAGTGGAAACCATCCCTGATTTTTCAAGCACAAAGGGACAAATTCTTCATAATCCCTAACAGATTTACATACATTTTTACCACTGTGCCCTTCTTAAATTAAAAAAGTAGCATTAAAAATAAGTTTTATGTTTTCTTCCAAAGAAACATAAAATTAAAAAATTAGAAACATTTGTCTTTCTATAGCAGCTCAAATGAAATAATTTTTAAAAGAAGAATTTTAGGATATCTGTGAAGATTCTGTTTTAGCAGTGCCCAGTCATTTAGATTGTTCTCTTATGGATCTATTCAATAATAAATATTTTGCAATTTCTAATTAAATTGTCTCTGCACCCAACAGGTTTCCTTAGCGTGAAAAACCCAAGCTGACCACCTCCAAACCGATTATGTGGATTCATCAGAATTTTCTTTTTTACAGTTCCCTTCACAGGTAGGTAGGTAGGTAATTTTGGGGTGTAAAGCTGGAGTAGTACACAATCAGTTACAAAAGTGGACATAGTTCCAGGGTAAAAATAAATAACCTCACACTGTATTATGTTTTTTATATTTAAAATATTATTACTTACTCTCTTGCCACAAGGGAATTTCCACTATCACTTCAGTGCCCTATTTAAGTAGCTTTGGTTAATCTGGATTGCATTTACTATGGTCAGGCTTGAAATGGCCAGGATTTACTGGTCTGATTGGTACTGTAGATTATCTTCCTGTACTCACCTCCACTGGAATGATGTATTAAGGCTTTTGTGTACATACAATTGAGAGACACAATGTAGCCCACACATCTCCGATATTCTCTATCACTCAGCTTCTGCATATAGAGCTAAACTGTGAACCTATTACTCCCACTGGTATGCAGTCACTCATACAAGCTGGCCCACTGGTGGGAGTGCCAGAGGGAATGAAAATTCCATAATCTAGCCCAGAGCAAATAGGGGTAAGAAAGGTTATATTCTTTTTTTCATTGCTGATGAGAGAAAAGCACTAAAGATCTAATGGAGCATTCTTAGATTTCCAGGATTTTTAAACTCAGACTGCTCAGTCAGGTAGAGGATTTATAGATATGCAGCTTAAGAGATCTGAAGAGCTTCTAACACCTGCAGCCACTGAGACACTTTGTTGCAGAATAGAGCCCTCAGAGAGCTGTTTTCTTCCACTTATCTTTAATCATTCTTCTGTTTTCCCCTAATGAAAAGTAAATAAAGGTGCCACTTGCATTTCATTCCTTCCCTTCCAGGTATGTCACTTGCCATGTGACAGTGGCAAAGAGGCACAGAAAAAGTTGTTTTCTTCTCACATTTCACAAGATTCTTTACTAGGATAAGGAAAACAATATTATCCCTAAAGCTATTATTTTTCTCTCTTTCTCTGCTTGACAGTTGAGCTAATGTTAAAGCTTTCCCTAGTCTCCCTCTTGCCTGGCTTCCTACTACAGTTTTAAAGAAAAAAATCCTTGCCTTTCTGCTTCCATTCTGGTTCCAGTAATATGTGTATCTTCCAAGATGCTATTATTGGTTGTTGGTTTTTTCAAGAAGCATGCCTGCCACCTCTAAGGATTTTTTACTTCCTTTACTTTTAACTTCAGGGCCTTATTGACAAACCTCATTATATTGAAATTTCCCTTTCTAAAGTTTAGTGTCACTGTGTGCCTTTTTGGTCTCCTACTTCCTCTCCCCAAGACACTGAGCCTAAATATATTATTGTTGCTATTACTTAGTGGCTCAGCTACTCTCTCTTTTTGACTTAGCTCTTGGGTGGCACTGTACTTTAAGGCAAGAATAGCCTCTTGTGTGCTCTAGAACTAGTTGTTCCAAGAAGCAATTCTCAAGAATATGTCTCTAAAGTTTGTCCCATTGTGCTGTTTGACTAGTTTATTCATAGATTTTAAGGCCAGAAGGGACCATTAGATCATCTAGTACAGGGATCAGCAACCTCTGGCACGCGGCTTGCCAGGGTAAGCACCCTGGCGGGCCGGGCCTGTTTGTTTACCTGCCACGTATATATATATCTTCCTTCTGTATTTTCCACTGCATGCATCCGATGAAGTGAGCTGTAGCCCACGAAAGCTTATGCTACAATAAATTTGTTAGTCTCTAAGGTGCCACAAGTACTCCTGTTCCTTTTTGCGGATACAGACTAACACGGCTATTACTCTGAAACCTGTCATATTCTTGAGAATTGCTTCTTGGAACAACTAGTTCTAGAGCACACAAGAGGCTATTCTTGCCTTAAAGTACAGTGCCACCCAAGAGCTAATTCAAAAAGAGAGAGTAGCTGAGCCACTAAGTAATAGAGCCGTGTGCCGAAGGTTGCCGATCCCTGATCTAGTCTGATATCCTGTATATCACAGGCCATAGACCTTCATGCAGTAACTCCTGCATTAAGCCCAATAATTTGTGTTTGACTAAAGCATATCTTCCAGAAAGCCACCCAGTCTTGATCTAAATACATCAAAAGATGGAGAACCCACCACTTCCCTTGGCAGTTTGCTCTAATGGCTAATCACCCTCACAGTTAAAACAAAAAAATATAAAACCTGCCTGGTTTCTAATTTGATTTTTCTGTCTTTAACTTCCAGTCATTGCTTCATGTATGCCTCTCTCTGCTAGATTAAAGGATCCTCTAGTACCTGATATTCTATCACTGTAATCAAGTCACCTCTTCATCATTTTAATAAACTAAATAGATTTTGCTCTTTAAGTCTCCCACTGTAAGGCATTTTCCCTACCTATTGAGTCATTGTTGGTGATCTTTTTTGCACGCTTACCACTAAATGTGGATAGTTGAAATCCCAAATATCAAAAAAATTCTCAGATTTGCTCCCTGTGATGTCTTTTTCAACATTGTTCACTCAATTTTTCTTCATATAGAGGCTGGTAATAAGAATGTGGTGTGAATACCATTAATGCTCATGTCACACAACAAGGCAACTGAGCTTGGAACCAGCTGAAAATGCCTCCTGTTTCATCTGATCTGAGAACTTTGATCAATTTCAGTTATATATAATGTCCTGGTGCAACTATGTCCAATAAAATAGATGGTGTTTACTATTTTTCTTCATCCAGTTTTATCAAGATATGATCTCCTGGTTTATCCTTGGGTAAGCTTCTAGGTGCATTCTGAGAGTTTCTGAGAGTTAATAAACACCATTTGAGATTTGGTATATCAGGCTCCCATTTTTTAAGCAGAGTCACTTACAACAAAGATTTATTCTAAGGTTGGAAATATTGCTCTGATCTGTCCAGCCATAGGTAACTGAGCTGGACTTAACTCCAGTGACTACCATGGGAGTTGCCCTACAATTTGGCAGAGATATTAATGTCTTTTGTTGTAGAATTCTCTTAGCAAATTGTTCTCTCTTCCTGTCCCTTTCTGTGTGGGTAATGAGGGCATAAAGCAAGATACTTGAAATCATCCACTAGTTTGGAATTCAGAGTTGGCAAATTTTGGCCTGTTGTCAGTGACTACTTCTTCCAGAATGCCAAAATGAGAAAAAATATTTATATATTTTCTGTGACTGTTGAGTTGTAAGTCAACTAGAAAACAGGATTTCTATAAATCCAAAGAAATAGTTAGTGGCAACCATAGAAATACATCCTGTTTCTTTATGCAGGGTATTGTGCTTTTCTAACACCTATTGGGTAATTCTGAAGGTTGCTAATCATTTATACTATGACTCCATCTTGCAGTTTAGGTCCTGCCCTATGTTGGACTATAACACAGATCTTAGTACTTGCTCCAGCATTCTGTGAAGCCATGAAAAAAGAACAGGAGTACTTGTGGCACCTTAGAGACTAACAAATTTATTTGAGCATAAGCTTTCATGGGCTACAGCCTACTTCATCGGATGCATAGAATGGAACACACAGAAAGAAGATATTTATACATACAGAGAACATGAAAAGTTGGGAGTAGCCATACCAACTGTAAGAGGCCAGTCAATTGAGATGAGCTATCATCAGCAGGAGAGAGAAAAAAAACTTTGAAGTGATAATTGAGATGACCCATAGAAGGTGTGAGGATATTTTAACATGGGGAAATAGATTCAATTAGTGTAATGACCCAACCATTCCCAGTCTCTGTTCAAACCTAAGTTAATTGTATCTAATTTGCATATTAATTCAAGTTCAGCAGTCTCTCTTTGGAGTCTGTTTTTGAAGTTTTTGTTGCAAAATTGCCACCTTCAAGTCTGTCACTGAGTGGTTAGAGAGGTTGAAGTGTTCTCCCACGGGTTTTTGAATGTTATGATTCCTGATGTCAGATTTGTGTCCATTTATTCTTTTGCGTAGAGACTGTCCGGTTTGGCCAATGTATATGGCAGAGGGGCATTGCTGGCACATGATGGCATATATGTGGACAGAGTTGGCATCGGGCTTTGTTGCAAGGATAGTTTCCTGGGTTAGTGTTTATGTTGTATGGTGTGCGGTTGCTGGCGAGTATTTGCTTCAGGTTGGGGGGCTGTCTGTAAGCAAGGACTGGTCTGTCTCCCAAGATCTGTGAGAGTGAGGGATCATCTTTCAGGATAGGTTGTAGATCTTTGATGATGCGCTGGAGAGGGTTTAGTGGGGGGCTGAAGGTGACGGCTAGTGGCGTTCTGTTATTTTCTTTGTTGGGCCTGTCCTGTAGTAGGTGACCTCTGGGTACGCTTCTGGCTCTGTCAATCTGTTTTTTCACTTCAGCAGGTGGGCATTGTAGTTTTAAGAATGCTTGATAGAGCTCTTGTAGGTGTTTGTCTCTGTCTGAGGGATTGGAGCAAATGTGGTTGTATCGTAGAGCTTGGCTGTAGACAATGGATCATGTGGANTTAAGAATGCTTGATAGAGCTCTTGTAGGTGTTTGTCTCTGTCTGAGGGATTGGAGCAAATGCGGTTGTATCTTAGAGCTTGGCTGTAGACAATGGATCGTGTGGTGTGTCCTGGATGGAAGCTGGAGGCATGTAGGTAAGTATAGCGGTCAGTAGGTTTCCGGTATAGGGTGGTGTTTATGTGACCATCGCTTATTAGCACAGTAGTGTCTAGGAAATGGACCGCTTGTGTGGACTGGTCTAGGCTGAGGTTGATGGTGGGATGGAAATTGTTGAAATCATGGTGGAATTCCTCGAGGGCTTCTTTTCCATGGGTCCAGATGATGAAGATGTCATCAATGTAGCGCAAGTAGAGTAGGGGCGTTAGGGGACGAGAGCTAAGGAAGCGTTGTTCTAAGTCAGCCATAAAAATGTTGGCATACTGTGGGGCCATGCGGGTACCCATAGCAGTGCCGCTGATTTGAAGGTATATATTGTCCCCAAATGTGAAATAGTTGTGGGTGAGGACAAAGTCACAAAGTTCAGCCACCAGGTTAGCCGTGATATTATCGGGGATACTGTTCCTGATGGCTTGTAGTCCATCTTTGTGTGGAATGTTGGTGTAAAGGGCTTCTACATCCATAGTGGCCAGGATGGTGTTTTCTGGAAGATCACCGATGGATTGTAGTTTCCTCAGAAAGTTAGTGGTGTCTCAAAGATAGCTGGGAGTGAAGCCATGGTGTCCTTCTGCATACTATCTAATGTCATCCTGCAAGTACTACTGGACTGCAATATGATTGGCACAGGTAATCATAAATTTCATTTCAGAGACTTCCCCTCACATTTCATAGAGGCTACAGACTGCTTTGATATAAGTATCAAACTTATCTTAAAAATAATCAGTATAATGGCTATTTTAATCCATTTTGATTTCTGGGGTGAAACTGACAGGCCACTCAAAATGTATTTCTAGATCATCCTTGCCTCTGGAGAATATATGTGTGATCAGTAATGTTCCTTGATAAGGTATCAATAACCTTAACTTCCAAGATGCCTATCATCATCATTTAATGTTTGTATTGCTGCATCTACCCACTGTGCTAAGCACTGTACAAACATATAATGAAAAGACAGTCCCTGCTCCATATATCTTCATAAGTTGCAATCTCATTAAATGCATGAGCAATGTTTGACATCCACAGGTCTAGGGTCCAGATTTTCAAAAGGTGCACTAAAGATGCAGATAGGCACCTAACACTTAGTAGGATTTTCAACATCACCAGGGCACCTAACTCCCATTTATTTTAATAAAAATTAGGTGCCTAGGCTCTTCTGAAAATTCCAATAGGCCTTTGCGTTCCTAAATAACTTTGACAATCTGCCCACAGATCTTTACTATTCATTAATGATACAAAGGGTTTGTGGCCTTTCACTAGCTTGACATTTTCAAGATTCTGCAGATTTCTTTTGAACTTTTCATATTGCGATATGCACACCAAACTTTCATTTGGCCTGGGCTCTGAACCTAAAAGACATCTAGAACTACATGCTGCAGGCTTCCACTCATCTCCATGTAACTAGGATAGCACCTAAGGCTTGATCAACACATAGATTTTGACCAGCATAACCATGTTAGTTAAGGGTATACGTTTTTTACCATATAGTTATATCAGTACAACCCCATTGGAATCAGTTATACTGTTATAAAGATGCCTTACACTGGTATATCTAATTCCCCTTCCCATATTGTATTATAGTAGTATAATGACTTTTATATTGGCATAGCAGCATCTACATGAGGGGGCTATTTTACCACTTTACACAGTACAGATAAAGTGGTACAATTTTCTAGGGCAGATGAGGCTTTAGATCAGGGGTCGGCAACCTCTGGCACGCGGCTCACCAGGGTAAGCACCCTGACTGGCCAGGCCAGTTTGTTTACCTGCCGCGTCCGCAGGTTCGGCTGATCGCGGCTCCTACTGACCGCGGTTTGCTGCTCCAGGCCAATGGGGGTGGCGGGAAGCGGCGCAGGTCGAGGGATGTGCCGGCCATGGCTTCCCGCCGCCCCCATTGGCCTGGAGTGGCAAACCGCGGCCTGTGGGAGCCGCGATTTGCTGAACCTGCGAACGCGGCAGGTAAACAAACTGGCCCAGCCCACCAGGGTGCTTACCCTGGTGAGCCGCATGCCAGAGGTTGCCGACCCCTGCTTTAGCTTATAAAGAGCATGGCCTTTTTGAGGAAATGGTAGATATGAATTTGCTCCAACGTGTTATCATACCAAGAAATAGCAGCTGTTCTGATACATTTTAGGTGGTGTCAGGTGACTGGGACAAGGGCGGTCTAGTCTAGTCAGAGCAGGTGTCAGGCTTAGTGGTCAGAGCAGGCATTGGGAACCAAGGACTAGGGTCAGAGCTGGAGTCTGTGGTCAGAAGATGGAGCCAAGGATCAAGCCAGAGGTCAGGAACTGGACCAAACAGGATATCAGACTAGTAGGGGTTGAAGGCAGAGGCAGGAGAGAGGCAAAGCTGGGTGCAAGGCAGGAACATCAGGAACAAAGTAACACAGGAGCAGGCACAGTGGTGGGCATGAGCATTGAGCAGCCAGTGAGGGGCTGCTGGCTTAAGAGCCAGCCTGCTGGCCTCTGCAGCCAATCAGGCATGATACAGAGGCTGATTTAAGTGATAGTTATATTCCACAGTTAGAAGTTCTGCAGTTTCATATTTGAGTTCCTTCAGAGCAATTAGGTAAATACCATATTGTTATGGCAACTTATTAATGTTTAATGTATCTATTTGTTCCAAAACCTCCTCTAGTAACACCTAAATCTTGGACAGTTCCTCATATTTGTCATCTAAAAAGAATGGAAATCTCCTTCACGTTCTCTGCAGTGAAGGCCAATGCAAAAATATCATTTAGTTTCTCTGCAATGGCCTTGTCTTTCTGGAGTGCTCTTTTAGCGCCTTGATTATCCAGTGGCCCCACTGACTATTTGGCAGGCTTCCTGCTTCTGCTGTACTTTTAAAAAATGCTGTTAATTTTTGTGTCTTTTGTTAGTTGCTCTTCAAATTCATTTTTGGCCTAATTATACTTTTACACCTGACTTGCCAGAGTTTATGTTCCTTTCTATTTCCTTCAGTAGGATTTGACTTCTGATTTTTAAAGGATGCCTTTTTGTCACGAGCTGCCTCTTTTACTCTATTCTTTAGCCATTGTGGCTTTTTTTGGTCCTCTTACTGTTTCTTTGTTTCTTTTCTTTTTGAGGGGAGGGAAGATACATATAACTTGAGCCTCTATTATGGTGATTTTAAAAAGTGCCCATGCAGCTTGCAGTTTGATTTTTGTTTAGCTAGCCTCCTCATTTGTGTGTAGTTCCCCTTTTTGAAGTTAATTGCTACTGTGATGGGTCTCTTTGGAATTTCCCCCCCTACAAAGATGTTAAATGTAATTACATTATGGTCGCTAATTACCTAGATCTTGTGCACCATTTAGGACTAAATCAAGAATTGCTTCTCCCCTTGTGGATTCCAGGACAAGTTGTTCCAAGAAGTATTCATTTATTGTGTCTAGAAATTTCATCTCTGCCTTTCTTCCTGAGGTGACATATACCCAGTCAATATGAGGATAGTTGAAATCCCCCATTGTTAGGTTTTCTGCCTCTGTAGCCGCTCTAATTTCCCTGAGCATTGCACAATCACCATCACCATCGTGGCCAGATGGTAGGCAGCATATTCCTACTGCTATATTCTTATTGTTTAAGAATGGGATTTCTATCCAAAGAGGTTCTATGGTACTGATTGATTCATTTAAGATTTTAATATATTTGACACTTTGCTTTCTTTCACATACGCTGCCACTCCTCCACCATCACTGTCGCCATCCTGTCAGATGGTCAGTACTATCCCCTTTAATAAACCCTCCCCTAAGGGAAGTCTCTGTCCGAACCGAGTGCTCCTCCATACCTGTCAGCTTTCCTCCATCCCTTAGTTTAAAAACTCCTCTATGACCTTTCACATACAGTGCCACTTCCCTACCAGCACTGTCGCCATCCTGTCAGGTGGTCAGTAGTATATTCCTACTCTTATACTCTCCTTATTCAAGCATGGAATTTCTATTCGTAGATGCCTATTGTGTCACTATTCTTACTTAATGCTTGGCACTATAGTTCACCCTTCTTAGTATTTAGACTTCTTGTATTTGTATACAAGCACTTATCAAATGTGTCAGTTTTTAGTTGTCTGCCTTTGTCATTTGACTCTTTCTCTTCAGTTTCTTCCTGTACTTTTATCCACTTCTATCCTCTCCTCTTTAAAAGGACATAGAGTATCCCCTTTAATAAACCCGCCCCTAAGGGAAGTCTCTGTCCAAACCATGTGCTCTTCCACATCTGCAGCTTTTCCTCATCTCTTAGTTTAAAAACTCCTCTATTACCTTTTTAATTTTACATGTCAGCTAACTATTTCTGTTTCGGTTTAGGTGGAGCCCACCCTTCCTGTATAGGCTCTTCCTTTCCCAAAAGGTTCCTCAGTTCTTAATAAACCTAAATCCATCCTTCAAACACCCTTGTCACATCCATGAATTGAGACCTTTTTCCTGGATCTCTTTGAGACAGGTTGATGCTTTCAGAATTGGTTGTTAAAGAAAGATGTATCCTTGTATCAGGGGAAGTGCAGAAAGGCACCATCCCAGAGAAGTAACAAGAGGTATTCCACCTTAGAAGGCAGAATGCCTCCTGGAGTTCCCATACTGGCTGCACATTTGCTACTGCACTCCTTTGTAGGATGCAGTTTCCTTCTCCAGTGCAGCTGACCAGTTCTATGAACCAGTGAATGGTGAGGGATGTAGCTATGGGTCTCACTTCTGACTACTCCTTCATGACCATTTTGAGGAGCCAGGCACTCAGGGGAAGTAGAAACAGAGCAGCATCTTACCAACCAGGAACACTATGTACTCCATGTTAGTCTTTATGTGGACTGTGTAAGGAGACTGTGATGGGTTTCCCCCTGGGGTGCCACCTGGCACTGGGGTATCAATGAGCCCCCTGACCCACCAGCCTGGGCTCCCTCTCACACTGTACTGCTGTGACAAGCTACAAAGCCTTCCAGTCTACACTTTCACCAGCATAAATACAGGTAGGGACACACCCAGCTGCAGTTACAAGCAGGCTCTCTGACCAGCCCTGCATGGGAAAACTATTCCCAGCTCTTCAGGCACGCACCCCTTCTGGAGTATAAACCCAAAATTATACTGTTTTGCGCTGCACATGAAACTGTACAGCGTAAGCTCATGAAATTCGCGCCCTATCTCAATGTGGAGAGGAATATGCAACAGCCTTTTGCCCCTGAGTCATGATTCCCACACACTGGTTTAGATAAAGCAAAAATAAGTTTATTAACTACAAAAGATAGATTTTAAGTGATTATAAGTGACAGCAAACAGATCAAAGCAGATTACCTAGCAAATAAACAAAAAATGCAAACTAAACTTAATATACTAAATAGATTGGATATGAATATCAGATTCTCACCCTAAGAGATGTTACAAGCAGGCTGGAGATTCTTAAGGGACAAGCTGCACTTGCTTTACAGCTTGGAATCCCCAGGTGTTTCATTCACAGGCTAAAAATCCCTTTAGCCTGGGTCCAGCACTGCTCCTAGTTCAGTCTTTGTTCCTCAGGTGTTTCCAGGAGTCTTCTTGGGTGGGGAACAAAGAACACCAGATTATGTCACTCCCTCACTTATATAGCTTTTGCATATGGCAGGAACCCTTTGTTTCAAAGCTTGGGTTCCCAGACTGGTCTGTGGAAAAATACTGACATCCCAAGATGGGGTCTAGAGACATGTGGTCTCATCACATGTCCTTGTAGAGTCATAGCAGCCATCACTCACAGACTGTTTGGAGCGTTCACAGAAAGGCTCACCCAGGTGGGAGATAAGCTTCTCCTAAGGCCTACTGTTTTTTTCCTAATGGCCCATTGCACTGAATATGCCCTTCTCCACCTACAATCTAGACTGAAAGCATCTTGTCTACTGGGTGTTACCCAGGTGTAACTACATTTGAAATACAGATATGTAGTCAATATTCATAACTTCAGATACAAAAATGATACATGCATACAAATAGTATAATTCTATTCAGCAAATCATAACTTTCCCAATGACATCTCACATGACTTATATGGCATAAAATACATTATAGTTATATCATAAAATCGCTGTGAAGAATATCGGGTGCAGTGTCACACTGTCTTCACTCCAGAGTTAACTCAAGTGATCAGCACCCAGGTCGGGTTAGCTTTGCATGGGTGTAAGCAGCCACTGCAAAGCAATACGTGAGTTACTGTGTCCTTCCTGATGTTGCACTCACGTGTGTGTGTGTGTGTGTGTGTGTGTGTCTAGGACAGGGATCGGCAACCTTTGGCACACGGCCCGCCAGGGTAAGCATCCTGGTGGGCCGGGCCGGTTTGTTTACCTGCCGCATCCACAGGTTCAGCCGATCACGGCTCCACTGGCCGCAGTTTGCCACTCCAGGCTTATGGGGGTGGAGGGAAGCCGCGGCCAGCACATCCCTGGGCCCGTGCCACTTCCCGCAGCCCACATTGGCCTGGGACGGCGAACCGCGGCCAGTGGGAGCCGTGATCAGATGAACCTGCAGACACGGCGGGTAAACAAATCGGCCCAACCCGCCAGGGTGCTTACCCTGGCGGGCCGCGGGCCAAAGGTTGCCAATCCCTGGTCTAGGACTTCTGGTGGCAACACGGGGCTTGGGCTGCGGGTTTGTTTAATTGCAGTAAAGACTTCTGGGATCAGGCTGGGGTCCAGGCTCTAGAAACCTGAGAGGTGGGAGGGTCCCAAAGCTTGGGATGCAGCCCGAGCTCAGAGTCAACACTGCAATGAAACAACCCTGCAGTCCATGTTCCATAAGCCGAGTCATCTGGCATGGGCCAGCTGCTGGTTTTTAATTTCAGTGCAGACATATCCTAAAAGGCAGCGAGTGTTAGAAGCAAAAGCTCATATCTCCCCACAGATCTATAACTAGACAGTGCCTTTCACTGGTCATGTCAGAAGAGGGGGGCACTGCTGAGCATGGCCTGATGGGGGAATGGCTTGCATACAAGAGCGTAAAAGCAATAATTTGCTGTTATATTTTGATTTCCATAGTGGTCTGAAAACAGATTAAGTGGAATTCTAAAGCAGCCATAAACTTTCCCTTTCTTTCCCTTCCTTCCAGTTCATGCGTTCCTGTTGGGGCATGTAAGTTTCAATGCATGTAATTAGGTGTAAAGAGGCATGTGGTGCCAATATGATAATTCTGGCACAGAATAAAATCTTCCTGTAAAACAAGTGACATTTGTAGGGTGATGCCAACTGTCTATATAAACCCTACCGTTGCTTGACTTCTATGCTGTCTTGTAAGCAGGCACAATGCCATCCAAACAGACGTGCATGACTTCAGAGAAGCAAAATACCATGTATGTATCTCAAATTATCAAACATATTTGCCCAGAACACAGTTTCCACCCAGGAATGTCAAAGCACCCATCTGTCCTGTAAATCCCGACCCAATGAGTCATGAGCAACCCATCAATAATTTGGATTGACTTCTAAAAAATATTTCTCTGAAGTAGACAGAGAATTTTTGGCACTGTTGCCCCCTTTTAACGTCTGCTATTGGAGTTAGTCATTTTAATATAGTCTCCACTGTCTTTATTTCTATAGACCTACCCCTATGAAGTTAGAAATGAGCAAATATTGGGATTATGCAATCTGCTTGGATACAGTTCAACTTTATATCGTGTAATATCTTTCATTCAAACTATATTCTAAAGTGGCTTAACAGAATGAAATAATATGGAAATGTTGTGTTTAGAGTAACAACAAAAAATAACATCAGGAGAGGGATATTAAGTATTACTAACTCAGAAAAGTGATACCAGCCTAGATTTTAAAAAAATGGGCTGCCTAAAGATAGGCTTCTAATAGTACAATTTTCAAAGGCACCTAAGTGACTAAGGAGCCTAGACCCCATGTACTTTCTGGGGGATTTAGGCTCCTAAAGCATTAAGGCACTTTTGAAAGGCAATATTTTGGCACCTAAATAAGTAGGCTGATTTTCATAAATTCTCAGTACCCAACAGCTTCCACTGAAGTTAGGTGCTCAGCACTTCTGGTTATGAGGTCACTTATTTAGGTGCCTAAATATAGATTTAGGAGCATAACTTCAGATACTCACTCACCTTTGAAAGTCCTGACCAGTATGTTTTGAATATCAGATTGGAATAGAGAGAGAATGTTTCTGAGCGATATATAAGCATGCCATTCCGGATACAACAGCTTCGGAAGAGAAAGATTTCCTCTGACAATATTGTGTGGAGAGAATCTTCATCAGACAACACTGGAATCAGTCAAATCCATCCTGTCCATTCGGTGGAAAGCAGAGTAAAACTGGGAGCCTGACAGGGGTCCTAAACTCAAAGGGATTGATGCCTGAAAATTACTGTGTTTCCATTTGTGCCTGTTCAAAGGTGATATACGACATCAAGTTAGAAAATTAACTTGCTCCTTTGACACCGATACACAATAGGAAGTAATATTACATTCATTGTCCAATACCAAACTAAATATAGTGGATTGAATCCCACTGTTAGACTATAAAAAGACATTCCCCCAACATTTTCCTAAGGGAACAGATTAGTTTTGCATAATGCCCTGAACATTAACACACTCAAGAGCCATTGGATTAAGAAAGGAAACAAATTACAAAGCACTGAAAATGCCTTTCCCCAGCATTAGCACTGAGGGATTGAAAAACAAGAGCACATCAGTTGTTCTCAACTTTGGGGATAGTGCACAGAAAGATAGGTGATTTCTCAGCTAGCTCTGACCCAAATATGTATCTGCTGCTTGAATTGTACCTGAAAGTGGATAAGGAAACCACTTCCATACATTGTTTTCCACTGTTCATTCAGCTGTACTAGATAAGCTAATTATGGTTTCAGCAGCAACCCTGAGACTGAAAAGAGGTTGTGCTAGAAAGATAAAAGAGATAATTGCAAAACATTCTTACAGCATTAGATGCAGTTTCACTAAAGGCATTAAATGACAGTGCTGAATTCACACATGTTTAGGTTTGGGGTATTTAAGCTATTTGTCTACATATAATGAAAAAATGGTATTTTTCACTCACTGTCATTGTCATATTATGTGATTGATAGCAATGTATATTGCAGTCAGGTCTGTATTGAATGATTAATTAATCTCAAGTAAATGTCAAAGAGTTTTTGAAGATGAATACCTGAAATTACTGTTTCTGAACAGTTATATAAAAGTACGTGACTTTTTGCATTTGTTCCTTCTCCCTGATGAAGATTTCGAGCTGAAACGTGTGGGCACTTTAAATTCCTGATAACTGTTAAGTGATGGCCATTTTAATTACTGTATGAAATAAAGTATCTTAAATTTTAAGCGGCAATTAAGTAGTGTGCATCCTGGGTGCCAATATTAAATATTTAACATTTATAGGTAAGATATCACTCCATTCTGTTTTCCCACACCTATTATTTTGCAATTTGTACTTTATAAAACTGGTAAAGCTTTATTTTCCCTTTATTTTTATACAGAATTCCCTTTATTTTCTTTGTAATTCACTCAGGACTATGCAGAGGCATAGCACTTCCTATACTCACCCACTACTTTTATTTTTCATAAGTAATAATCCCATCCTGTTACTGTTTCAATCACTGAATCCTCTGAGGCTGAGTCCTATGCATATCTGACAAGCTATATTGAATCCAGTGTGATTCCTTGTCAATATATCAGATGGGGTTTTTTTTGGTATCATATGTCTTACTTTCTGCTGTGGATAATGGCATAGTATAAGCTCTAGGACTTAGTCTAGCAGGTATAAAACACATTGCATAGCTAAAGGTTATTTTCTGACAGTAAAAGTAAATTCCACTGAAATTAGGAATGTATTTGTCCAACAATGAAGAGGAATATCTAAAACATTGACTGAAATAATGGAGGATCCCTCAATACAGTGCATTGTGCCCTAAGTCATTCTGTAGGGGAAAAAATAAGCTTCATACGTAACCCATTTATTTTTCATGGCTTGTAATAAGCAAACTCTAAGCACAGCTCAGTATGTGATAGATTTCCTTCTGTAGAATTTAGCCTTCCTCCATCCGAACCCATTGACAGAGTTCAGTCCAGAAATTTATCAGCATGGGTCAGTGACAGAGAGGTCACCACTACTGATACATCTCATACATTTTTACACAGAGTAATTGCCCTGAAGTACCGTCTACTCCCAAAAAGAAAGCTTCAGTACAGTTGCAAGAATGAGCAATGAAATTTTAATTTACTAGGAAGAAAAAGCACATTTTGGTGGCAACACTGCCTCTTTGCTAAGTCAGAACTGTATTTTTATAAGTCTATAGTGAACAAAACAGTTAGAAAAGCTAGAATTGTACTATTAGATTACTTTTAAGATTTTGAAGAGGCATGCAGAGGGGTTGTCATACCTGTTTCGTAGTAGGAACCACAACCCCATTAAATCCCAATTTAATTGCATAATCTTGCTATACGCTGCACACTCCAACTACCATTCACTTCAGCAGGTGCACAACCGGAGAACAAAGCAGACGGGCCCCTAACAGACAGCACATATTATGAGACTGTGCTGTGAACAATGGGACCAACATACCAGCATTTAATTGCTCTTTTCAGAGAAAGATTTTCTAGGAGTACCCCAGGTACTAGGTATGGAGTGGCACATGGGGTATGATTATTTCAGTACCTACAAGGGGCTGGGTCAGGAATATCTATGCTGATGATTTTTGGCTGTTCAAGTCATTATGCCTATGGTATTTGCAATCTTTCCCCTAGCAAGTAATTGTGCATGCTTTTTGGGAACCCACCAAAGGCTAGAGCATCAAGAGCCTTCAGCACTTGCCTGGGAGCTGTGGTACATCTGGCATACTACCAGAAACAAGTATCTGAGAAGTTTGGGTGTATCATGGTGATTCCACTGAGAAAAGACAATTCCACTAGTAGGAAAGGAACCTGGGATTAGAGTTAATGGTGCTTCCACTTTGCCATTGGAAGGGTAGGCTGACTTACTGCTGAAGGACCCTGTGAAGCTAGACACTGCAGGAAATACCACCCAGAAGGGCCTGAGTGGCAGCACCCCACAGCCCACTCATTGGCTCATGATGGCATATAAACCAGGAAGTCATTTTATGGAGCTGTCTGAGCAACAACTGTAGATTATCTGCTTGGTTCCCCTTCCGATCTATCCTTGCTGTGGACCCTAGATTCTAGCTTCTGACTCTGGTTTGTCCCTGACTCTGCTACTTGCCTGCTGTCTGTAACTCAGTGCCAGACTCTGACTTCCTGGTATCCTGACCTGGCTTGACCCCTTGTTATTAAAGGGGGAATGCTAATCTTAGTAAAGTACAGTACAGGTAAAGAACAAGAAGGAGCTATAGAGGAACAATCAAATGAAATAGAGCCCCATTTTAAAAATAATACGTGAAGGCAAGAAACTGAATATTGACAAAATGTACAAGTGCTTATATACAAATGCTATAAGTCTAAATACTAATATGGTAAACTAAAATAGATGGCATTAAATGAGTATTTTTTATATAAAAGACTTCATATTAACTTGGTGCAATGAGGATTATCACTGAAGTATGGTAATACCAGGGTACCAAGTACACAGGAATGACAGAGTAGGTCAGCCTGTTGTGGGAGAGGCTTTATATGTAAAAGAAAGTATAGAGTCAAAAAAGGTAAAAATCTTCAGTGATACAAACAGTACCATTGAATCTCCATGCATACAAATTTCATGCTTTAACAAGAAGGATATAGATTATATTCTTATGTTAGAAGTAGGTAATACTACTGACCACTTGATCAGGATGAAGACAGTGACTAAGAAATACTAAAGGAGGTTAAAGATGCTACCAAGACAGAAAGCGCAATAATAATGGGTGATTTCAACTATACTCATTGACTGGGTAAATGTCACCTCAGGGTGTGATGGAGAAATACAATTTCTAGACACCATAAATGGCTGCTTCTTGGAGCAGCTAGTCCTGGAACCCAAAAGGGGAGAGGCAATTCTTGATTCAGTCCTCAGTGGAGCACAGGATCTAGTCCAAGAGGTAACTATAGCTGAACTGGTTGGTAATAATGATTATAATGTAATTAAATGTAATATCCTGGGGGTGAGGAAGGATAATACAAATAAAACCCCATCACAGTAACATTTTCCTTTAGAAGGAGAACTACACAAAAATAAGGACATTTGTAAGATGGAAATTAAAAGGTGCTGTCGAAAGTGTTAAATGCCTGCAGCAGCAAGGGGACTACAGGTCTGCCTCATCTTACGCTGGGGTTACGTTCCGCGGTTAGCGCGTAAAGCGAAAACCGCGTATAGTCGAAATCCCATTGACTTTAATGGCGGGCGGAATCGCCCGCACTACAGGAACAGTACATAAATTGATTTTTTTCTCTTTTTTGTTTTTGCCGACCGCGCAAAGCCGAAATTGCACATGTTAAATGCGCGTAAGATGAGATAGACCTGTATTTGAGAACACCATAATAGAGGCTCAGACTAAATACACCAAATCTGAAAAGACAATAAGTGGACAAAAGAATGCCAGTATAGCTAAACATTTGAGTAATGAAGGCCGTTCAAGGCAAAAAGGTATCCTTTACAATTTGGAAGTCAAAATCTAGCAAGGATAACAGGAAGGAGTTCAAACTCTGGCAGGTTATGTATAATAAGGCAGACCAAGAAAGAATTTGAGAACCAACTTGCTAAAGATGCAAAACTACTAATAAGATTTTTTTTTAGGTATATCAGAAGCAGGAAACCTGCAAAACACTCAGTGCGGCCACTAGATGACAAAGATGCTAAAGGAGCACAAGAAAGACAAGGCCATCACAGTAACGTGAAATGAATCCTTTGCTTTGGTTTTCGCTGCACAGAATGTAAGGGAGATACCTAAAAGAATAGCTCTGCTGTGCGTGACAAACCTGAGGAACTGTCCCACTTTGATGTGTCACTAGAAGAGGTTTTAAAACAGATTGGTTAACTAAACAGTAACAAGTCCCCAGGACCAGATGGTATTTGCCAAAGAGTTCTGAAGGAATACATACAGATATGAAACTGCAGTTTGTAGTATGTAACCTATTGCTTAAACAAGCTTCTGTACCAGATGACTGGAAGGTAGCTAATGTAAAGTCATTTTTTAAAAGGGGTCCAGAGGGAATCCTGACAATTGCAGGCTGGTGAGCTTAACTTCAGCATCGGGCAAATAGTTACAAACTATAGTAAAGAAGAGAATTATCAGACTCATAGATTAACGTGATTTGTGGTGGACAGTCAACACAGCTTTTGTAAAATGAAGTCATGCCTCACCAATCTATTAGAATTCTTTAAGGGTGTCAACAAGCATGTGGACAATGGTGATCCAGTGGATATAGTGTACTTGAACTTTCAGAAAGCCTCTGATAAGGTTCCTCACCAAAGACTCTTAAAGAAACTAAGCCATCATGGAATAACAGGGAAGGTCCTCTCATGTATCAGTAACTGTTAAAAAGATAGGTCGGTTTTGACAATGGAAGGTCGCAAACAGGTGGGTGCCCCAAGGATCAGTACTGGGAGCTGTGCTGTTCAATGAATTCATAAATGTTCGGGGAAAGAGAGTGAACAGTGAAATGGCAAAGATTGCAGATGATACGAAATTATTCAAGAGCATTAAGACCAAAACTGACTGTGAAGTGTTACAGTGGGATCTCACAAAACTGGATGACTGGACAACAAAATGACAGATGAAATTTAACATTGATAAGTGCAAAATAATGCATCTTGGAAAAAGTCATCCTAGCTACATATATATAATGATGGGTTCTAAATTAGCTGTTACCACTCAAGAAAGATCTTGGACTCATTGTGGATAGTTCTCTGAAAAATTCAGCTCAATGCACAGCAGCAGTCAAAAACAGAATGTTAGGAACTACTTGGAAAAATATAGAAAATATCATAATGCCACTATAGAAATGTGTGGTGTACTCAGACCTTGAATACTATGTCCAGTTCTGATCACCCTATCTCAAAAAGGATATAGTGGAAATGACCAAGGGCATGGAACAGCTTCTGTACAAGGAAAGACTAAAAAGATTAGAGCTGGTCATCTTAGAAAAGAGACAATTAATGGGGACTATGATGGAGATCTATAAAATCATAAAAGGTGTGGAAAACATTAATAGAGAAGTGTTATTTACCTTTTTGCACAATACAAAAACCAAAGGTTACCCAATGAAATTGAAAGGTAGCAGACAAAGACAGACAAGGAAATCCTTTTTCACACAATGCACAATTAACCTGTGGAACTCATTGCCACTCGATATTGTGATGGCCAAAAGTATAACTGGGTTCCAAAAAGAACTAGATAAGTTCATAGAGGATAGGTCCATCAATGGCTATTAGCCATGTTGGTCAGGAATGCAACCCCTAAACCTCTCATAACCAGAAACTGGGAGGGATAGATAGGGGTATTTCTCTCCAAAATTACCCCATTCTGTATACCTCCCCTGAAGCTCTGGTACTGGCCACTGTCAGAGACAGGATACTGGGCTAGATGGACCATTTGTCTGACCCATTATGGTGTTTTTTATGCTCCTTTGAATGAGGGATGCTTAATACAACCATTGGCTTTACCCAGGTCTGTGACTGATTTCACTCATTAACACTTCGGCATGAAATATATACGTTATATTTAGTGTCATTAATATGTGGTTCAAGAAAAATGCCACTTAATTGTATTATGAAAACCTGATGAAGATGATGTATTTTTTACCTTTTGTTTTGCACCATGTGGCCTTGAAGATTCAGAGTTGGAATGTTAGTGAATAACGAAAGTTAATTATACAGTCTCAATCTCAATATCTATGACTGAACAATGTATGTTTGTGAATCTACTCTACTGCTTTCATAAATAGTAAATTATATATATATATAAAGAGAATATAATTGAGCAGAGTTTATAAATTCCTTCAGAAACAGAAGTGTACTCAGACACAAAAATGAATTTTTGATACAGAAGGTCCCATCTGCTATTTGCTCTAGTTTTCCATATGCAACAGACAGTGCATGACAGCAGGCTGCTGTCCTTTAGTAGGGATGCATAAGAAGCCACAAATTCTGCACTTTGCCTGTTTTCTTTAAGGCTATTGAAGCATTCAACTAATTATGATGCTGTAATTAGTTCTTCTGTACCTTCACAGCAATTTTCCTCACATTTATGTGCTCCACCAGTGCACCTTCTCAAAAGAGGTGTAAATAGGGCACTTGTAAATATTTTAGGAAGGGCACAGATGGAATCAGACACAATACTTCAATGTAACATAAAAGATATTCTAAACACATCTAGTTATAAGAAAGAGAAAATAATTTACAATAAATGTTTTATATAATACAAAAGAAAAATCAAGTCTAATAGAAAGCTGCAGTTTTCAGAACTGTAACACAAGAACCAAAACAGAGAGAGACAAAGCAGGCTGCTTCAAAAGGCAGAGTGGCTGAACTCAACCCACCTTGCTCTAGGCTGACTTTTTGCCAATGGCTTGCTGCTAGCCCCAGAGCATATGCTTCCCTACAGAGTTTCCTAGCCTGCAAGCAAGACCAGGAAAACCCCTGAGAATTTAAAGTGATAGCTTACAATTTTAACAAAGTTTTCAATACATCACAAAAAGTCAATCAAATTTAAGTTTTAAAGAGAGGAAAATATAACCCATGTGTATTATAGGTGCAGCATTTCACTTTGCCCAAAAGAAAGGTAGAGAGAGAATGGGGAAGAGAAATGGATTTTCATTGGAATACACTGTGCCTCCGTACATGTGCAGAGAACCAAGCTAATCAGCTAGAAGGGTCCAGAAACAGGGTGTGGCAGATACTGGACCTGCTCAGTAGTTGTTTCTGAAGCTGTATAAGAACCTTTAATTATGGGTAAAGCTACGATTTTTGTCAGGGAGCTGACGGTGGTCACAGAAATCATGAATTTGAATACAGTCTGTGAAATCTTGGAAATGGATGTAAAACACATTTGATTAGGCCTCTACAGTGGCTTTGCGACCTGGCACATGTGGTCTCTGTGCCAATCAGGTTTAGTCCATCCATCCCTCCATCTCCATCTACAGAAGGGCAAAACCTGGAGTGGTGCTGATATCCCGTATGCCAGGTCGCAACACTCAGAGCAAGGAGCCAAGCCTAGACGTGCCAAACAGGAGCCCTGCTATGGGGTGAATGTGGCGTGGGCTCACTTGCCAGCCTCTCTCCCCTGCCCTTTTGTGTATGTTGATGTAGCAAAATCTATATTACTTGGTGACCTTTCCATGCCTTATCTTTTTCTCCCCTGCACCTCTGCCATGAAACTTAATAAACATTTCAATGCCAAAATAGTAACTTTAATTATGGGTTATCCTCCTAACCAGTGACACCCAGTCACTCTCTGAGAACTAATCCAATCAGCTGAGGAGCAAAATCAAGCTGGATGTTTACTCTTGTATGAGACTGTACTGCAGTTATCTGTCAAATATACACCAATGCTATGTACATATTAACTTCTCTTCTAAAGATACTCAAACTCCCCGTCCTGCTGTTTGGGAGTGCGTGGGGCCACGGAAGCCTACAAGTGCAAGGTCTTTCTGTAAGAATGAGGCTTCTAACCTCATATACCTTCCCCCAAGAAGGGATGGTTTAAGGAATCTCTAGGAAGTACCCATTCTAAAGGTATCTTCATGAGAGAACTATTTGGTCCCACATGTGGGACCCACATAGCAAGAAATGACAGGGGACCCTAGAAAGCTAGTTGTTTAGTCAAGTTTCATAATTCAATAGTTATAAGTGACTAAACTGTGCCACTCTTACGCATGTTGGTGATCATTATCTTAAACCAGACTGTTCTCCAATTTAATTTTATATTTTCACTTAACTTTTCATACATACTAGAATTCACCAATAATTTGAAAACAAGAGACTTTTGGTTTCCCTATCCCCAGGTTGTGCTATCTCTTCCCTCTCCCTAAAATCCTCCTGACTCTGGAAAATGTGTGAGTGCATTCATATCCAGGAGTGCTAAATCTGAACACTTCACGTACCTGTGCATGTGCACCCCCAATACTTATCTGTTCTTGCACTGGAACATAATAATATGCTCAGGTTATAAATATGGGTAAGGTTAATGAACCAATTATTTTTAGACAAGACATGAGGCACACAGACTCACTGTACTATGTAAATAACTGCTAGCAGTCAGTGGCCTTTGTATTGCTATTTGCACCTATACATTAATCTTGAGCAATTTTTAATAAGATTTCAGGGAATGTTTGCATTGGTGGTTTTTAAAACTGAATGATACAGTTAAAATACTGTTTGCTGAAGAGCATTTTTGTTAGTTTTAGTGTATATGCATAAACATAAACAGATATTGCAAAAAGCTCAGCAACATATGCCATGTTATATGGTAGCAAATGGTTTAATAGAATAATCACAGCTATAAACTAGTACTTGTGTAATATAGGAAATCTTGGTCTATGTAAATACAGCCAGGCTTAGTTTAATGGCAATCAAAATGTGAAGCAGAGAGCTAAGTTTTTGTTTGGGTGGCCACAAGATATAAGTGATAAGTGTGATGTTCCCCAGTGTTATCTGGATCGGTGATCTGCTAGGTCACTCCAATCCTTGACTCTGGGAGCCAGGCTTACCCTGCTGTGCTGTGAGAACCCCCACTCCCGGGCTGTTCACGCACAGCCTCTAGCATGTAAGCTGCTCCCAGCTTAGTCAGCACTTTTGGCCAGTTGCTGCTGGGATTGTGCAACCGAATGACACTAGCCAATATCTCCAGTCCCAGACACAACCCTAGGACAACCCTCTGTCTTGCAGTGTCCAGTTATGCCCACTGGACACTGCAATATTATATGAGTTCATCAATTTAACAAAGAAATTAATATGTACCAGGCTTGTTACCCCAAGGTGAGTCTCTGACATGCTACAAATCAAACGCACTGCTTCAGGTAGAATAAACAAACAAATTTATTAACTACAACAGATAGATTTTAAGTGATTATAAGTCAAAGCACAAAAAGTCAGATTTGATCAAATGAAATAAAAACAAAATGCATTCTAAGCTGATCTTAACAATTTCAGTGCCCTTACAAACTTAGATGCTTTTCATTACAGGCCGTCTGGTTGCCCTTCAGCGAGGTGCTCCCCTTTGATCAGTGCTTCAGTTGCTTGGAGGTAGTGTCTGTAATGGAGGTGTAAGAGAGAGAGCATGGCAAATGTCTCTCCCCTTTATCCTCTTGGCTTTCCCCCCTCCCCCTCCCCAGAGTCAGGTGAGCATTACCTCATCATAGTCCCAAACTAACCAAGGGAAGGGGGGTGACTCACTTGAGAGTCCAACAGATCCTTTGTTGCTGCCTAGGCGAGTGTCCTTTGTTCCTGTAAGACTGGGCTGGGTTTGTCCCATACATGCCCTGATGAGGTGTGAACTGCCCCTCTGCTCCTGGAGAGTTTTGCCTGGGCTTGTTTTAAGCCATGAGGACAGATTTTCAGCCTCATAACTATATACATAAAATTACAACCTATAACCTTACTATAACAACAATACTCAGTGCATCATGAGCCTTCCAAAGACACCCGACATGACAAACTTTGCATTGGATACCACGCAATCATATTATAAGGATGAACATGGGATTGCAGGGTGTTCCCCCGAGGCACAGAGCATCACAATCAGGAATGAGATATAAGATGCACCCAGAATCCTTGTGCCAGAAACTTTCACTGGACCTCTGTTACTGGATGAATGTAAGGCAAAGAAGAGAGTGATTCCCAGCACTAGGCACAATGAAGTGGTGTGTCCTCTCCCTTGTGAATGGATGTTCTGAGTGCAGTGGCAGTCCAGCCAGAGTGGATAGGGGACAGAATGTCCTCTACTTTGGCAGATGAGCAGTGCAGCCATAGATTCCTAAACAGGGCAGAAGGTTGTGACAAACATCCCAGCAGTCATTGCCATGAGCATGTCACAGTGGAAAGGCAAGCATTGGCTTGTGTTTAGATTATGTTTCTGTACAGAATTGTGCATGTACACATGGCTGCTGTACCCAAATCCAGTCAGAAACATTGCTGCTTCCCATGTGCCATCACATTCCAAGGTCTAGATGGCATAGACACAAAAACACACACAATATTGCCCAGCAATGAGTTCTCAATGGACAATTAGCAGCAGTGTGTGTTCATGCAGAAGCTCCATTGTGCTCCCTGAGACAGACACCCCCTGTTTGAGTTAGGACTCTGTGTGCCATGTGTGGCCAGGGAAAAGAAGCAACCCAGAGGCAGCAATGGTTGCAATGTGAAGAAAGATGTTGGATTACAGGAAAGAGAAAAAGTATATAGGTGAGTTATAGCTAGTTGTAAAGTGGCAGACTGTGAAGTAAATTTCAGTAGCAATAAAATCCAGAGGGGGCTGGTAATAAACAAAATAATGAGCAGCAAACAGAAGCACAGTTAAAAAGGATAGCAATATCACCACCATGAGCCATGGTACATCCCTTTGCTAAGGGGCACAATTATCACATTTACCAATCACATTTAACCTCGCAAATGTAATAAGCGACAGCCGTACAACGATATGCTCCCCAGGATCAACTCCCAGGTGGTACAAAGGTTGCTATACAAATTCACGTTTAGCACCTTATGGGTCAGTTTTGTATTTGGAGGAGAAATTGGTGATACCACCAGGTATTTTCTTAGTGTAGTGTGTTTATTTACAAAATAAACACAAATCCTTTTTTCTCTTAATAGAAGTAGCAGAAGACTATTCACCGTAGAGCTGGGTGAAATTTTTTCAGCAAATAGTAAATTTGCCAAAATAAATTCATTTTGGGGTACCAGAGCTATTCACAAAACTGGTAAATTGTTCAAACGGGGGGGGAAGGAAAAATGTTTCTGAAAGAATCAAAAATGTTCTGTTTAATTTTAAATAATATTTTGTTTCAAAATTTAGTTATGTTTATTCAAAACAAATGAACATAAAGGTGAAAAACACCCCAAAAATGAAATAAAAACCCCAAATATTTCATGTCAGGAGTTTTTGAGCTAAACATTTTTGGTTTTGGTTTAGGTTTTCTTTTATTTCGTTCAAGAAAAACAAACAAAAATCAGCTTCAGTTCAAAACAAAACAATATTTTAGGGGATTTGGTGGGGGGTCATCCCCAGAACTGAAGCAATTATTCACTCAATTATAATCCACCAACCCTTTCTGCAGAAAATTCAGGCATGGCTCATTTGCCCTGTTCCCGGAAGCAGCATTCTTATACACACACACATCCACCGTTCTTGCCCCAAAACCCAGAGCCAAAATGACTTCTTTATATACCAGCCCCTGAGTTTTATATCTGGTAAACTCAGTGAGACCACGTGGTCTGGCCACAACCCAACCCTGTGCAGCTGATCTACAATACAAAGGAGACATTAAGCTTTAACAGCTACACCAGAGAGTGAATTAACTGGTAAAATGGTTCCCTCTCTCTGCTGTAGAAAAATTAGATTTTTTTTGCATTTTGTGGAAAATTTCCAATTTGAATAAAAAAACAAAACAAAAAATCAGTTTTCTGACAAATAAAATCAAAAAATTGTGAGGAAAGCAAACACTTTCCATGAAAATTTCCATTAGTCAAACCGTTAGTTTCCATTAGTCAAACAGTTTTCTGTTGATAAAAAATTATGACTGAAAGTGTTTTGACCAGCCCTGGAGTTCCCACTCGGTCTTCTGAATAATATATGTGGCTGTGGTTACTTCATGAAAACTTGATTGCTTTCTATGGGGAGTTTCACTCTGGGTGCTGATACATCAATGACTCCCAACTGCAAGTACTTTTTGATATAACATATAATACCACAAGCATGCTCAGCCCTTTAAGAGATAAATATGGAAACCATAGTCCAAATTCACCAAGGCCCCCTGACTACTGTGTGCTGCTCCAGTGATGCAAACACTGGCCAATTCAGGGAGGTTTATGGCTGTTTTGTGTTGTCAGAGTGGGTGCGAAGCTGCAGGAGTATACCATTGAAACTTGCTCTAGATCCTTACCCTGAAGGGCTTACAAATTGAACAGATGATGTTACAGAGAAAGGATAGGGAAAAGGGAGCAGCCACAAGACACAAATGTTAGGGGACTGTTGGCCCCTTACTAAAACTTTGTGGGTTTTTTGGTTGGCACTCTCCCCTTGCCAGGAGCACGGGGAAGGACTGAAGGACCCTGGGACTGCCAGGGTCTCTGGTCAATCAGCAAGCTCCATACCAGGGCCAATGGGAAGTAGCCCAAACCCCAAGTCAGTCTGATTGATCAGGTAGCTGGGCCACAAGGGGGTCAGTGAGAGGAGCAGGGCCCCACCGAGAACAGGTGACAAACCCAGCCCCACAGAGGAGAGTGAACAACAGCACCAGGGACAGGGGCTGTAGGGAGAGGCCTGGGGAACCAGGGACCCATGGTAAAAGGAATGAGGGACAGTCACAGAGACCCAGCTAAGGACAGCAAATGGAGCGGGGGCGGGGGAGCTTTGGCAGCCCAATAATGCACCCCCGTATGTACTGCCCTGAGACCAGCAATGCAGGGAGCCATAACTAGCATTGGCCTGGGAGTTCCCAGTTCTCCCTGGGCCAGGGAAAAAGTGGTGAGTCTTATGGGTCTACGGGGGATTGCCTGATACAGCCCTCAGGCAGAGACCTCCATGAGCTATGCTCAGCCCAGGCAATGGCGACCTGACCTCGCTGCAGACAGGGGAATGTGGCACTCAGAGGAGCATGGTTTTTCTTTTTCTCTCCCTTTCAGATGATCCTTTACCACGGGGGGTGAGTGGCGCACCCTCTAGTGCGTTCACTCACTTGGAAGGTGAGTCTTCATTCACTAAAGCCCAGTGGAACAGCATCTAGTGACCTCTCGAACCAGGGTCATTGTTGTAGGGGAAGATTTTAGGCTTGCACAAAAAGGGGTCTGGACACTGCTGTGATAATTTGTGTGGAACTTGGAGAGAAGCTATAACCCAGTGGGTGGGGCATTGGCCTCTTCACACATCCCTATCAAGCCAACTGGCCAAGTTTCACCACCCCACTGAAGAGCATGTTACTGTTTAAAGTGGTGTGGTTTTTTGTATGTATACATATAGAGTAAATAGATTAGGATGTCTTTTCATCCGGGAGTAGGAAGCAGTATAAGGATTGCTTTAGTATATTTTAAAAACTTTCAATTACTTAGTATGTTTTGAAACCTGCTAACAAGCTTTCTCCTGTGTTTAGACTGCTCCTGAGAAAGATAAATCTGTTTGATTTGATTTGGTGTTTTGTATATGTGCCCTTTTTAACAGTTTAGTTCAAGATAAAGCTACTAGCCCAGTTGAGGGTATGTTACTTATTGGGCATCTATCTACTAACCAGGTGGGAGCACTCCACCTCACTGACGGATCTGATTTGGGTAAGAGGAGCAACTGAGAAGGAGGTACCATGATGAGAGGGTGAGGTGATGGAAGCTCCCTGGCCATAGTCTCCAGTGTTCAGCCTCAGTCCTGGCCTGGCCTCACAAGCAGTTGTGATGTCCCTCAAGAGGAAGGGTAATTGGGCACCAGCCTTAAACCCAATGCCACGGTGTTCTGGGACCCAGTAGGCAAGGCCCTGCTGATGTAGCCTTGCTAGCTAGATCAGGGGGATGGAAGTCCCCTGGAGTTACTACTGTCCCATCTCTTCCCACAGGCAGGAAACCACACCCAGCCTGTTCTCTGGGTAGCGCTGGGAGTGAGAGATGGGTTGCTTCTCATTCCACCAAGATAATTTAGGGTGGGGTTGGGTCCCATTTTACAATACCCCTGCCCCTAACCACATTAGATAAAGCATTGGGATTTGCACATATCTTGCCATTTGGCATCTATTGTTCTGGGGTTTAATTTGGTTCAATTTAAAAAATCTCAAGTACTGTACACTGGTACTTCATTTGTTTAAGGAAAAACTATGATAAAGTATATCACTGTGAGGTAACTGGATAAATGTTGACTTTTTAAAATCCATTCATATTCATCACTGGCCATGAATCAGACAAACTCTCAGAATGGTCTGGATGAACCATAGCTACACACAGCTGTGCATGGCCTAGGCAAAGTGCTCTAGTCTTCCCCTGACATCCATAGATGCCAGGAAATAATGACACATTGCCAGTAGAATGTGCAGATGTTAGTAATCATGAATTCAGTGCTGGGCATAAAGGAATGTGGAGGGAGGGAAGCTTGACATTGGCCAACAGCCTTGTCTGCGGCCAATAGCTTTTGTACTGCTATCAGGTTAACATGTATGCTGCAGTACTCTTTGTGCTCTTTCTCATCAGACACAAATGTAATGATTGTGGGTGACATTAAGGAGTAAATTCCTAGTTGCTATCTAATGCCTATCTAGTGACAGCCTCTTGGGCCCATTCACTCCACCACATGTAGATAGTGTGCCACCTATTTTTCACACTCTCTATTGTGGGATAGGTTGTTCTTGTATAATAAGATAGTGAGTGTCATTGCTCAAGATTTGGTAGCTGGGTTTACATCAGGTCCACCGAGGAACTGAAATTCTATATTGTTGATTGATTTTTCCCCTTTTCTCACAGAAGATAGCTATTGAGTGACGCAAGATTTTGCACAGGTAAGTACACATTCTCATTGATATTTTTATTGAAGTATGTAATATTTGTGACCCAATCCCTCTCAGACTGAAGTTTATTGCACAACTACCATTGATTTCACCGGAAGCAGGAAGAGAAAGTTCACTACAACAAAGATTATTTTCAAAAACGGTACCTAAGTCTGGGCTCTTAAATCCAATATTAGTTATCCAAATAACCAGCCTTAATTTCAAAAGAGCTGAGTACTCAGCAGCACTGACAGAAGTCCGTGTTTCAGAAGTATTGCCATCCAAAGGAAAAACCCAGCAATTATTTTCATTGCTAGAAGAATGCATTTTCCCCATGGATATGTAACCCATGGGTGAGCATATATTGCAGGGCCTCTCTGTGCAGTTACAATCCCCAGCTATAGAACCTTGGCTCTTTAGCCCCAGTTGCCACAGCTCATGCTTTTAGCTTTGAAAGTCCCTAGTAGGTCAGCCAATAGGCCACCAGGCACAGCTATAGAAAAAATTCTAAATGGGCCTGATCCAATGCGTCATTGAAATCAAAGGAAGGACTCCCACTGGGTTCAATGGGCATTAGATCCGGTCCTATATTCCACCGGGTATGGAAAATTCTAAAACTATCAAACTAGATCTACCAACTGATCTTAGGAAAAAAGTAGAATAAGAGGGGAGGGATTGCTCAGTGGTTTGAGCATTAGCCTCCTAAACCCAGGATTGTGAGTTCAATCCGAGAGGGGGCCACTCTACGGATCTGGGGCAATATCAGTACTTGTTCCTCCTAGTGAGGGTAGGGGGCTGTACTCAATGACCTTTCAGGGTCCCTTCCAGTTCTATGCGATAGGTATATCTCCATATATTTTAAAGCATGCTTCTCCCCAGTAGCGGCGCCAGCTTTGGGCGGCGGCAGGTCCCGCCCCTGAAATCCTGCCCCCAACAGCGGCGGCGGAAGGTCCCACCCCCAAATTTCTACGGGCGGCGGGGGCGCAGGCGCCCCCAAAATAGCAGTGCCCTAGGCGACCGCCTAGGTCGCCTAATGGGAGCGCCGGCCCTGCTTCTCCCCCAGCCCCCAAAAATCAAAATGGAAAGAACAAATGGAAACTTTTCATAATCCAAGTATTAGGAGGGATAAAAGCTAATATTATGTCTGTCAGCTTGGCAAGTAATTGAAGCAGCACTAGAGATAGTTGACCACCAAAATGGTATCCTAGCAACATACAGTCGTCCAGTTACACACAGTGCTATCAAGCCAAAATTATCCTTTTCAATATCTTAGCTTGAAGAGAGCAGGGATGGAAATGCAGGAAAGGATGAATGTGGTGAAGATTAGAATGAGAGAGTGGGGTTTTAATTTAAGCAAAGGTTTTAGAAAGTCTGTGCAAATTGAATAAAGGATTCTACATTTTTCTGACAAGTAAGACTGCCTACTTTTGGTCAGAGATCTCCAGACAACTATTATTTCAATTTATTTTCAGAATATTGAATGTATTTATTTTTGCTTTGTGTAATACATTTATTATATAAATGTTTCCCTTTAAAGTCACTTAAATGTTTAACACAGTGCAAATGGGGAGGGGGATGAAGGGAAATTATATTTTAATTGCTTGACATTTCTAAATCTTTTAAGTAATCTCTAGGCAAATCCACCTATAAATTACAGCTCTCAAACACAATTATTTCCTATATTACTTCTAATAATAAAATTAGAGAATTACAGCAATGTTGATAAACTCTGAAACTTGAGCACTTTCAGAATGTCATATAATAAATTATCTTCAAAGCTTCTATTATTTCTATGGCTATTGATCCTACTGTATTGACATCGTTTACCAGGATGCTTAATGATCATCCTCTAGATGACAAGTGAACCTGTATGCACAGTAATTGAAAGGAAGGACTCTATCTTCATCTTTGAGTAGGCACAAAAATAATCAGTTGAGGAAGATGCAATACTTAAAAATATGAAGAGCCAGAACTTCAGCTGCTGACAGACAATACAGTTCCATTGACTCTTGTCAAAATAGGCCAATTTACACTAGCTGAGGATCTGGCCTAAAGTATTCAGACTCCTGAGAATATAGTAGGATTTGGGGGGATTGTTTTGTTTGTTTGTTTTTGCTAATGCACACAGAACGTAAAACTGTTTCCCATCACTAACAGATGTCCTGCCGCCTAAGTAGTATTTCTGGAAATACCATGACAGTGCTCCAGCCTGTTGATTGAGTGATTCCTTTAGCTTAGTGCCCAAGTATTATCCTTCTGGAGGATACTGAACCACAGATATGGTATTAAAAATAGTGTTTTATGGGATCCTATGCATTTTTTGCATCCAAAAAAGCTATATTAAAAATGGTTCTAGATGCAGAGCCAGGATGCATGGCTCTTTGATGGTTTGGCTGGGGAAAAAAAAAACAGAATCCCACAATTTTTAAACTGAATTTAAGAAAATAAGATCATTCCTAACATAAATAAAACACAATTTTATTCAAACACCCACCTTCTCCCCTAATTTATAGTTTTAATTTCTTTCAGTAACCTGGCAGTTTCAGTATAGCTCCTTCCCTTTGTTATCCATGCAGGTGACAGCCACTCCCCATTGCCATTTTGGCAACCTCTAGTGCCTCCTGGCAGAATTTTTTCATCCCATCAGTTGATATCTTCTTTAGCTTCCAAGTACACAGTTTGCCCCTAGACTTATCTTAACCCACTAGGACAATTTATCCTTTTCTGTCTAGTTCTAAGGCTACCTCCTACTTTGGCCCTGGGTAAGGTGACCAAGGGATGGAGCAGTCCCACACTCCCTGGGAGAACCCAGGGTGGAGTGATGGCTGGTGAAGAGGGTGCTAAGCCCCTGCCCAGGAGCCTGCAGGGTCGGGGCACAAATAGATGAAAATGAATACCAGCTTCTGGAAGAAGTTGGAATAAGTCCTAGAATGTATGTCTTAATGAAATTCTAAAGTAACTTCTACGTAACTTCTCATAATCAAGGTGTGTGCAATAGGAAGTTCACTGTAAATGCAGATTGATTTAAAAAAAACGGATAGACTTAGAATCCAAGCATGTCCCATGGATTTTGTGCAGCACCAAATTAATGTTTCAGGGATATTAGTAACTTTATTTGAGGGCAAATGTGAGTTGGTGCTTTAAAAACAATCTAATCAAGAAAGGATTGGAACCAGCTAGCCTTCACTTATACCCCTGAAGATATCAATGACCCAGACCCAGAAATTGAAAGTTTCATTGCCAGTTCTTCACCATTTTGGCCTTCACTAGCTCTAACATTGAGGGGGGGGGGATTTTCTTTGTTGAGATTCCATTATCTGTACTCTTGGTTGGGAAAAAATCTAGATTCTATAGCAGATCAGATATGTGAAAACTGCTCCACTTTCTTTTGTGCGAAAGAGCAAAAGGCAAGATTTCTGCCATATGCATCTAGTGGATGAAATACAAACATCTGGGACATTCTGAAGCCATCAGAAATACTTTCCTTCTTAGTTCTTATCTATCAGCTCACATTCGTTCAAGACCACTCCTTTTCAATGAACCTCACTTGTATTCCTTTCAACTATATCAACTCTCTCTTTTTTTTTCATCCAATGCTACCAGGATAAAACCCATTTGTATGACAAAAAATCAGTTAGCAATGTTAGACCAGTTAGGACCTGTACGCCTTCCCAAAACCCCTGGCTTTCCGAAAGATGTCATTCAGGAGAAAGAGAGATTTATTAAATGTTTTTATTGGGAGTCTCCTCTAACCTATATTTCTGGGGACAAAGAGATGATGGCAGCAGCAATTAACATGCTGAAAGAACTGTAAAATGAATGTGAAACACCTTCTGCTTCTCTGTATTTATTTTCCATGGGACCAAAAGAAATCAGAAGTTAATAGGCAATTTGATGAGTAAAATTCCTATGACAAGGAAGCAGTTATGGCCCAGATTTTAGGAATTAGTGGCAGTGGATTCAGATTACCTGGTTTATAGTTATGTTTTTCTTAGAAAGCATTTGCCTTCAAGAAACTCAAATCTGAAAGACAATGAAAAGAAATGTTTCAGAAGCCATAATGTGTGAATGCAGGATTTTCACTCTATTGAAGGACATCAAATTTTTGTTTATTTTTGCTGCCTAAAAGAACCAGACCTTTTCCACCGATGTGGCAAAAAACAGCCAGATTGAAAGCCAGAATCTTTGATGCAGAAGTGCACCTTGTGAAGATAAGCATATAGTATTGTTTATCTGAGTTGAAGGCTGTTTAGACCAAATGGGGCACTGCATATTAAGACCTGTGTTCTCCACAGTTTCTCAGACTATAACCTCTCAAACTCCCACAATCCCTCTTGTCCCTTAAAGGAAAAAAAGTTTTTTAATTAAATTCTTGCATAAACCTCCAGAACAAAAACACATCATGCAGACTTCAGGCACCAGGCAAATTGCCAATGCAGCAGCCTTCAGCTAGGTGAATTATGGATGCCCCTGAGCTAGGTGAAGTATGGATGACCTGATTTAGGACTTGAATAATGCTATCAGCTAGCTTCTGTTGAAAGAGGGTTGTTTATCTGGGGTTTGGTGGTTTTTGTTGTTGTTGTTGTTGCTTGGTTTGGAGGGTTTTTTCTTCCTTTTTTGGAGAGGATGTATGTGCATGTGCGCACAAATTTGTTTACAAATGAAAGTACTGTACATTTTTAGCTCCTCTATATGTGGGCCTTCATAAAATGTGGAAAAACTTGAAAAACTTGTAAAAGGTAGATCGTCTTGTATCTGAGGATATTACAGATTTCTTAGAGACAGTTGTGATTATTAATAGGACTGGAAGAAAAATGAGGGTGACAGATTTGTTTGCAAAATGTTTTAGCAGGCAGTTTTGGAAGTAAGTGTACAGCATTTCTTTAATTCTGCTGTACTGAATAAAGCATGAAGTAATTCCATTCTAGACAGGTTTGAAAAATTGATTGACTTTTGATTATTCTTATCCAGTTCCCATAAAGTATGCTTGTATTAGACCGACAGTGTATCTAATTACTTTTTGCTATGTGTACGGGTATTTTGCATCCCCCTTGAGTGTATATACAAACTGGATTAAGCAAGAAATGTGGCCTTGTATGTGCACACAAATCCATTGACTTCAATAGGAGTTTTGTGTACATGTGATTGCAAAATACTTCCACAACTCAGGAGTTACCTCAAATTGAGACCATTTTGGGCTCCTACAACATGCAAGTTTATTAGTAAGTGCTTGACTTTACTGGCTTTATGAAGATGTGTATTTCTCTTCAATGTGATTGTCTTTCTAGAGGTTTAAAAGTGGCTGACTCATCTAGACTGGACGTGTCCAAAGAATCTATGCTGAGAGTAAATCTGAAATCCCAGCAATTTGCCATGATTTTGAGTTATGTGAATTATTGAAGGCATAGTATCAAAGAGTTTAAGATTGTAAGGAACAGGGTATTGCATAGCTCCTCTCTCCCTCTCTCTCTCTCTCTCTCTGTTAGGGTCTCTGTTTTGGCTGAGATATCCTTTAAGAAGTGTCATGGACCAGTAGACAGTGCACAGGACTGGAAGCCAGCAGCTGTGGGTAATATTCCTGTCTCTACCACTGACATACTATGTGACCTTGGGCACATAACTTAAATTCTCTGCTCTGTTTTCTCATCTGTAAAATAGAGATGAATTATGCTTACTCATCTTTGAAAAGTACTTTGAAATGTATGGATATTTCTGCTAGTATAAGCAATTAAGCAGTTAATGTTCAGATTTAAAGTGTCTTTAAGTTTCAGAAATATCCCACTGAAATGAACAGGGTAGTACACACCTCTCAGAGCTATTGTTTACGCAATCTGCAGACTCAGGAAAACACCACTGCATCAATTTATACTCAGCTCATGTTTTCAAAGGTATCTTTGCAACCATAAGGACTAAATTCTGGAGCACAGTTGTGCACAGGGGATGAATTCCAAAGCACACCCCATAGCCTGGAATACAGAGGTCCCTAAAATTACTAATTTTCATCTTACAGTGGGTATCCTGGCTCACTTGCTAGGGTCCCACTATCCTCTTGTTGTGACCACACTTTGGTCACAAGCACATCTGGAAGCATCACCCATCCACCATTCCAACATAAGATCACTAAGCCTACTTAGCATCTCAGGCGCTAGTTTAGGAATTGTCATGGGCTGGGTTGGGGAGATACGAGCACTTGATATATAGAGCCCAGGGTAAAAAAAGCAATGAAGTAAAAGCAATGAAAGGGTGAATTAGGGAATTCCAGTGATAAAGAGAGGCTAATGGCATTTTCCTTTTTAAAATAAATCTCTTTTTGAAAGAGATTGCTTTTGGGGGGCATGGAAAAGTCCTGCAATGATCACCTACCCAGAGCACTTTATTTAAAAGAAATACAGGATTGTTGTTTCTGAAGATACGTTATTACCGAGTTCTAACACTGGGACTGTGTCAAATATCAACTACTATGTCAGCTTCTCATAGTAGCTGAAGATACTCTGTATGCCAACTGTGCCTTCAGATTCTAGTAGAACTGCTATCAGAGGAGACTCAGTTAGGTAACCATGCAAAGCATAAATCACTAAACTTTCAGAACCAAGCTAAATCCTCCTCAAATAAACCAGTCTGCCCTTTGGTAAGTGATGTGTCGCTGACTGCCAAAGCTGAAGCAGGTAATCACTGTAAGGAAAGATTTCAAAGACCCTTTGACTTGATTCATTTCTAGGCAAATGTAATTATATGCACCTTCAGGTGGACTCTGAGTTCTGCAAGCCTGGGATCAAAACCAACAGCATGTTACTTTATTTAAAATAGAGGAACAACACAAGTCTTTTATTGAATAAAGAGAAACTGTAAGAGCTGGGATGTCCTTTTTAGACCAGAGGTAATCTAAGATGCATGTCATTTGCCATTCCTGTCAAATTATGATGCAATCAGTCATTCCATTGGATGACATTTTATTGTGAGGAGCTATTCAGTGACACCTGATGTTTGTACAGTAAATTGTAAATTAAACAGCTGAACATGAGTGGAAATATGGTTTAATATATGGTATAAAAGAAACACTCTTCAGAATGTATTGTGTAACTTTTCTTAATGGCTTTCATTTTACCCACACCTGTGTTCTCATTTCCATTGTAATACAAAATTGTTGTTTTTTAATTTGGCATGATTAAAATACCTCTGTTATAAAGAAAATCTTTATTAGAAAATCGTGGCTTTGGAAAAATCAGCAATAATTGGTTTTCTTTTTTATTATCCAGTGATCATAAATATATTTTAAATTACAATGTCTTAAATAATAAAAGGTTTAAAATATATTTTCAGATGTGTTAACTCCCAGAAAAATATCCCATTATTTTATGTAGTCAAAAAGCTGCAATAAAGGACTGTGTTGGATAATGTAACAGAATGACACTTTGAAAAAGTTACATTCTGAAATATTCTAAATGCACTAACAATTACAGACAGATTCAACCTGACCCTCAATTTTTCTGAGCTAATTGAAATACTGACATGGTGTTTAGGATGACAACTTCAATTTCCTTTCTTACTCTTGATTTTCACAAGTTGGCCATGGCAAGTTGTCCTTATTGCATGAAAAGGTAGCAGGAATCTCCAACCTAGAGTTGCCATTTTAAAAAGAAAGAAAGCAAACAAAGAACAATATTGAGGCGGCATTTGAATTACATACTGATTATATTTGATTACAGTGCCTGTACTTCTCCAGCATTACTGAATATCAATGTAATGCCACATTAATCACTGCTGAAGTAAACACTAGGGCTGTCAATTAATCGCAGTTAACTCACGTGATTAACTCAAAGAAATTAATCGTGATTAATCGCAGTTTTAATCGCACTGTTAAACAATAGAATACCAATCAAAATTTATTAAATATTTTGGATGTTTTTCTACATTTTCAAATATATTGGTTTATAACAATTACAACACAGAATGCAAAGTGTACACTGCTCATTTTATATTATTATTTTTATTACAAATATTTGCACTGTAAAAAATGATAAAAGAAATAGTATTTTTCAATTCACCTCATACAAGAACTGTAGTGCAATCTCTTTGTCGTGAAAGTGCGGCTTACAAATGTAGAATTTTCCGTTACATAACTTCACTCAAAAACAAAAAACAATGTAAAACGTTAGAGCCTACAGGTCCACTCAGTCCTACTTCTTGTTCAGCCAATTGCTAAAACAAACAAATTTGTTTACAGGTATGGGAGATAATGCTGCCCGCTTCTTATTTACAATGTCACCTCAAAGTTAGAACTGGCATTCACATGGCACTTTTATAGCTGGCATTGCAAGGTATTTATGTGCCAGATATGCTAAACGTTCATATGCCCATTCATGCTTTGGACACCATTCCAGAGGACATGCTTCCATGCTGATGACGCTTGTTAAAAAAATAATGCATTAATTAAATTTGTGACTGAACTCCTTGGGGGAGAATTGTATGTCTCCTGTTCTGTTTTAGCCACATTCTGCCATATATTTCATGTTATAGCAGTCTCGGATGATGACCCAGCACAGGTTGTTCATTTTAAGAACACTTTCACTGCAGATCTGACAAAATGCAAAGAAGTTACCAATGTGAGATTTCTAAAGATAGCTACAGCACTGGACCCAAGATTTAAGAATCTGAATTGCCTTCCAAAATCTGAGAGGGTTGAGGTCTGGAGCATGCTTTCAGAAGTCTTACAAGAGAAACACTCCGATGCATAAATTACAGAACCTGAACCACCAAAAATGAAAACCAACCTTCTGCTGGTGACTCCAGACTCAGATGATGAAAATGAACATGTGTCAGTCTGAACTGCTTTGGATCGTTATCAAGCAGAACCTGTCATCAGCATGGACACATGTCCTCTGGAATGGTGGTTGAGGCATGAAGTGACATATGAATCTTTAGTGCATCTGGCACGTAAATATCTTGTGATGCCGGCTACAACAGACCCATGAGAACACCTGTTCTCACCTTCAGGTGACATTGTAAGCAAGAAGTGGGAGCATTATCTCCTGCAAATGTAAACAAACTTGTTTGTCTGAGGGATTGGCTGAACAAGAAGCAACACTGAGTGGACTTGTAAGGTCTAAATTTTTACATTGTTTTATTTTTGAATGCAGGTTTTTTTGTACATAATTCTACATTTGTAAGTTCAATTTTCATGATAAAGAGATTGTGCTACAGTACTTGTATTAGGTGAATTTAAAAACACAGTTTCTTTTGTTTTTTACAATGCAAATATTTGTAATAAAATATATATATAAAGTGAGCACCATATTTGTATTATGTGTTGTAATTGAAATCATCCAAGAATATTTAAATAAACGGTATTCTATTATTGTTTAACAGCACGATTAATTGACAGCCCTTGTAAACACCCAAACATTTACATTGACATTAACATAAAATACAACTGGCTGTTATTAGAATTTATTATAATGTATACTATATAAGATTCATAAATATCATATGTACTTGTTCATAAAACAAACTTTTCAAAAAAAGGAGCCCAAATCCATGATTTTTCAAGAATGCTGAGGCCCATCAGACAGCTGCAAAATATGTATTTAGGAGCCCACCTTTATGCTCCTGTGGCCTGGTTTTTCACAGGTGCTGGACATTCATCATTGCCATCAACTTCAATTAAATCTACTTGCAACCAGCACCTCTGAAAATCAGGACACTATTTTAAAAACTTGGCCTCCTCTCTATTTCCAGTGTTATTTTTAAGTTTAAATAGATGGTGCATAATCATAGCAATCAAAGAATATGTCAGGGTGATAGTCCTTATAATGCATGCCATACTTTCATCCATCTCATTCAACAATTGTGACCCAGAATAGACCACATCAGACATGCTCTTGGCGCTTGAACCAACTGTTTTTGAAGTCAATGTTGGTCTTTTCATTTACACTAACATGAGCTAGATCAGACCCTTAGACCATGTTGATGCACCAAGCCCATCTGGGAAGCAGCTCAGAAAATGGGTCAAGAGCCATATTTTAGCATTCCAGTGGCTGCATTTGGCCTGCAGAACAAACGTTGGCTGTCACTGCCCTAAGCTTAGCAAAGGCTGTCACTGCTGGCTCCTGTGAACCTCAATATCCAAAATGTAACTAGGGAATTTTGTGGTTTACATGTAGAGGAAAAATCATTTA
This sequence comes from Platysternon megacephalum, assembly GCA_003942145.1. Taxonomy (NCBI): domain Eukaryota; kingdom Metazoa; phylum Chordata; order Testudines; family Platysternidae; genus Platysternon; species Platysternon megacephalum. The sequence continues at coordinate 1,137,672 of QXTE01000176.1, read as the reverse complement.
TGCTGCCTCCAAAATAAACCCTGGCTTGTTTGTATAAATTGCTCAGGGCTAAGAGTTGTCACACAGATCCCACAATTCTGTTATAGGACCGTGTACAGAGTGTAGGTAGTCATGTTAGGCTGATTCCCTTGTTTCTCAATTTACTGTTCTTTTAATTATAAACCGTGGACACAGGGAGAGAAAAAATTGAACTGTCAAATTCACTTTGAGTTCTAAAATTAAAGAAGGAAACTAAGAATATACATAATCTGAAGATTATGAAACAGAAGTGGAGCTGTATACAAATTTAGACATATAACAAAAACATAGAAGGAAAACTACCATACATAGATGTAAAATACCCTTCAGAGTATATCTTACATAAAATCTGATGGATAAATATTGGCCCTTAACTAAACCTAGTAGTTTATCAAAGTCTTTGAGATTACTCAAATTATTTTAAAGGATTTTTCACAAGTGAGGTGGAAAAATCCCAACATGCAATCTTCCTTCACCCAGGTAACAGACAAGAAAGAGGGGTTGGTATTGAAATCCAACCTTACCAAAAAGCTTTTCAACCAATGTCATCCTATTTCTTCACTTTCTTTCTACTGCCTATTGTGTTAAGTGCACATCCGTTTACTGTTCTCTGAGGATTCATCTCCATTTGACTACATGTCCAGACCCTGGAGTCAGTTAGAATCTAAAGAAAAGATAGCTAGAAATATGAATCTCACTGGTCTTGGAAAACTCTTTGCGGGTTCTTCAAAACCGAGATGAAACCCTCTACCTGGTTTCAGGTGTTTTTAATGTTATAGTGTATTTTGAAAGTTGTCAGGCTAGCTATATGCACTGTTTGATGTGAAGTGTGATCAAGTGACTTTCCTCAAGTATTTGTCCATTCTTTCCAACTCTTTCCTTCTGACAAAGTTAATTAGCTGAGAATGCTAACTTTCACAGTTATCGTTGGCAATCTCTGCTTGGACAAAGCCAATAGTGTACAGTAGCCAAATCCCTGTACTAACAATACAACATTTCATGGAACATGAGGATATTATAGTGTAATAATAATACACTTTAATTTAGTGAAGTCCATGCCCAAAGGTCTCTGGGCATCAAAAAATAACTAGATCAGTATAGATAAAAAGGGCAACATGCCCAATAAATCTGTGAATAAGCCAAAAATCCAACATCCCACACAGCAATTAACAGCCTAGCTAGTGAATGGTACAGAATACTACAGCGTGTCTGATACTACAGCGTGTCTGTTCAGAAACACAGGCTACCTGTTCTCTACACTGGCTTCCCATAGAATTTTGAATCAAGTTCAAGGTCTCGGTCTTTATTTTCAAGGGCCTGGGCCCAGGATATTTTAAGGATCATCCAAAGCTCTTTATGCAACTTTGCTCCTTTGGCACAATGGCACTCTCAATACTAAAGGTAAAGCTCATCTGTGCAAGACACAGCTTTTTGGAAGGTCAATCTGAGACTGTGGAATGATCTTCCCCCAGGAACTAAGGACCACCACAAACCTCACCAACTTCTACTCCAAGTGCAAGGTGCATTTCTTTGACCTTGCCTTCTCTAGCATAAATACAAAGGAACAGGTATAAATATAAAACCTACCAAAACAAGACACTCCACTGCTTGTGCTCCTCCCTCTGCCCCATGACAGATGTTAGCCAAGTGGCTTAATGCACTACTGGAAGGCACTCAGATATTGTGCAGTATGATAAGCACAGTATAATAACCTATATAGAATAGAAAGGACTCAGACTCTGTATCCCAACACCCCAGCACTCATCGGGCAATTCAGAATCTCAGCCTAGATCTAGAACTCAGCTTACAGCTAGTGTCCTATCTCTATTACGGGTCAAACCAAAGCCCAAGATCTGCACATGCCCAGAACTTGTGAATTCAAAAACAGATCAAGATCTCAGTTTTATGGTTCAGATTCATTTCTAAACATAACATGAAACACTGCTGAAAAGAAACAGAGTTAAGCCAATGCACCCTAGCATGCTGCCAATGTGTTCTGATATGTCAAGAGAGAGAGAGCATTTCCTAGTGCTGGGGTTTTCATCCAATCTGGTCTAGATTAGGCTTTGAGACTGTCAGCAGTTCCAGCCTGTCATGGAGGTCTATAAAACCCATGCTGGTTCAGCAGCCAAAGGGTTAATGAAGCAATTGCCTGTCTGCTCAGCCAGAGTTGATTGGCAGCACCAAAGCAGCTGTGAGGAGAAAATGACTGCAAGGCAGGATGGTGGGGGTAGTTGCTAGAGAGACAGAGAAGAGTAAGAAAGGATCCCCTCTGCAGACTGGTAAGAAGCTGCCAGACAAACCAACACTCCGAAGAGGGAGAATCTGGGACGTTGCAAATAGCTCAGGCAACAGCAAGGGACAGAGAAGGACTAGTTCTGGCTCTTCCAAACAAGGCCCTGGGGAATAGGCAGGCCTGGGTTCCCCTACCTACCCCAGCCAGGAACTTTTAGAGAAGAAGTTCCTAAATCCAGGAGAACTAGGGCTGATTAGCCCCTAATAAAGCCACAGAACTTCCACTTCCCCATTATGCTATGGGGACAGAGACTATTGAGCACTTGGCCAGGAGGGGCTGGGTCTTGACAAGGACTTGACAAATGCAGTGTTCGGTGTGTGGGAAGGAGCCAGGTTGGTGTAGTTCCCTGTCCTGCCACAAGGGGACACTAATAGATAAAGACACATATATTACACAGCCCTACCAGCAGTTAGTTACTGATAAGATGACAAGTAGTAATTAGATTCTGTATGATTCTAGAGAAGGAAGGATGGTACAGCAGTGTGGGAAACAGAATTTCCATTTAATGGGAAATTCCATTATTTTGAAATTTGTTTTCATTCCAAATTTGAAAAAAAAAATCAAATTTACAAAATAAAAAGTCAGGTCAATTGAAGTGTTTTATTTCAATAACATTGAAATGTTTCATTTTCATTTTGATTTTTAATTTTTTAAAATATAACGTTAAATTTTGAAATGAAAAATCAACATTCTGGTCTGAAAATCGCAAAATACATTAGGACATTAAACGCCTCACTTTTTCTTAATGAAATATTGTCAAAATAGACACTTCCTGCAGGCAGTTTTGATGTTGCAGAAATGGCATTTTCCAATAAAAAAAGATTCCATCAGAAAAATTTTAACCACCTCTCCAGGATGGTTTTGTGGTTAAGCATTAGGAGATCTGGGCTCTCTCCGCAGCGCTGATACAGACTTCCTATGTGGCCTTGGACAGGCCTTCTCTGAGCTTGGTTCGCCATTACTTAGCACAGATGTATTCATTTATAGCCGTTCAAGGCGTGTAAAAAATTGTTAGTGGATGTAAAGTGCTTACCACAGGAGTACATGCCCACAGCAAGTGCAAGCCTGTAGGGAATCAGGCTTTCATTTTCAGTTTCCCCATTCATAGAGGTGTGGCAAAACTCAATAATATTTGTAAATACATTGAACATGCTATAACAATGCAATGTGTCTTGTCTCTGGCTTTAGAAGCTAACAATACTACTTCAATGATCTACCAACTGATCTTAGGGAAAAGGTAGAATAAGGGCAGAGGGATAGCTCAGTGGTTTGAGCATTGGCCTGCTAAACCCAGGGTTGTGAGTTCAATCCTTAAGGGGGCCACTTAGGGATCTGGGAAAAAATCAGTACTTGGTCCTGCTAGTGAAGGCAGGGGGCTGGACTTGATGACCTTTCAGGGTGCCTTCCAGCTCTATGAGATAGGTATGTAAGCACATACTTGACTTTAAGCACAAGTACTTGATTTCACTGGGAATACTTACCTGCTTGCATATGGGCTCTTTGCAGGATCAGGGCCATGCTGAACAGTAAGCAGTCACTGCTCTTTGAAGAACATGGGCTTTGCTGGCTATTGTGTGCAAAGATCCATGAGAAGTCATGCTGCTGCATCTCTAATAGTTGCAATCTGCAGTAAAAGTTGTTACAAAGGTAGCCCCAAATAAAGCACATTACAGTATCCTCACCTACAGGTCATGTAGGTCTTGAATTTGAACATAAGACTATTAGTTGAGGTTTCTTGTTCTGTAAATTATTCATATTTCAATTTTAAGTTTTTTTTTCAAATGTTATTGAAATCTTCCTGCCCTGGAGCAAACTTCATAATAACATGAGTTAATATATTTGCCTTTCACCTTCCAGAGGTTTTGGTTTAAATCTGGCTCAGGTCACAAGCAAAATTAGTTCAGTGGTCTCAGATTAGTTCTTAGCAGACATTTGTCCATATTACAAAACCACAGTTTGACAGAGACTTCAGCCTTCTTAGTGCCATGGCAAACATACCATTAAAAATCATTTTAACCTTTCATTGAAGACAGAAAAGGACGGAAAAATGTTAAAGCACTTGAAATGTAAAGTATTAAATAAAGCTTTTATTTTAACCATGTCACTTGTTACCTTTACCTGTAGAGAGTTTTTATAGAGAAAAACCTCTTATCTGACAATCGTTTATATGGTAAGATGGTAATAACTGCCCTTTTGGGGGAAAAGATAAGACTATTGAAATGGGCTCAGCAGTTGTTGCTGCTATTGTTAAAGTCCAATTCATTTACTAAAAGACAACACAAGGCAAATACGTACAAAAGATGTCAGAAGAGAACAGCAAAGATAGAAAATGCAGCTTCTGTCTCTTGTGCTGATTTCCTCTTGCAGTCTCACTGCTGGAAAAAGACACAGCAACTCTGAGACCTGGCAAACTTGCGTCAGTGTCGAGCTGTTTAGGGCTTGCTTTTAGCTGCTTTTCTGGTCGCAGATGTTGCAAAATATGCAGTCTTGGCTAGCTAAACGGGACTCTAATTTAAACAGAAAGAAAAAGGAGAGAGAGAAGGTGGGGAGGAGAAAGATCACTCAAGAGTGTGTGTGACAAAGTCTCACATCCCAGATATGTTCAAGATTTAGCCAGAGCCAGTGGAGATGATGATGTCATCTGGGTCACTGTCTTTGGCCCGGCCCGGTCTGGTCAGGTCATTTCTCCGGATAAGGACAGTGAAGGTCCAGCAGTGTCACAGTGGATCCCAGGAGACAGTGGGGATGACAGCCATTACATTGAAGCTCACTATCTCCTTCCTGTTCTCCCATCTTTCAGTCAGCCAGCATTTGTGTCTGCTTGTAGTTCCCACCAGAGTCTTTTTTAAGGAAACCGAAATGGAGTGGTGGGTGGAATAACCTATCCCCTCATTATTTTGTCCACCAAATAGGCCTCATTTCCATCACAACATTTTTGGTACATTGATTTCCAGTACCACAAAGCTCTTGTTTTCCAGGCATCATCTTAACAGTCATTAAGTTATATCAGTAGACCTTTTTGTTTAGACTAATTCAGTCTGTCTCCCTTGTACACATTGTCCCATCAACATTCCATTGTTATAGGTTTGTGACATTTTATTATTTTTTTCCTTCTTTCCCACAGTTAAGATCACAACTCGGGTGGGCCTACTTGGCCCCAGTTACCATTACAGACCTAACAGTTGCTGAAAGCACTTTTCCTAAATGGGGATGGTTTCCTGAACTGAGGCGAATAGTCCTAGTGCTCATATTGAAGTCTATGGCAAAATTACCATTGACTAAAATGAGAACAAAATCGGGCCCTTGGTATGACAAAGGGTTGTTTTTTTGTTTTTTTGTTTTTTGATATTTTGATTTATTAAATTTTAGACAGAAAGAAACAGACACGAGAAGTAAGCCAAAACACTGAATAATTAAGAAATCAATAAACAATTCAGCAACTCTTAGGTGTTGAAATGACCTTCCAGAAATAGAAGCCAAAACTGTGTATCAAATGTAAAATCTTTAGATATCTAATGTACCACATAAATTTGAGTAGGCTGGTGTGATAGAGTCCTCGGTGAGGTTAGGTAGCCCAGGGGTTAGCACACCTAGTACCACCTCCTTGTGGGCAGGTCTTGCAGTCTAGATCCTCTTTTATTCATGTTGAGGTGAGGTGAGCAGTGGTAGGGGAGCCCAGGCCTCTCCACTTCACCAGGCTCCAACCCAGGACCCTCGGAGGGTTAACAGGTTTCAGAACCCAAAGCAGTGATAACTTTACTGTATCTCTCCAGGCGATGTCAGGAATAAATCAATGGGGCTCAGCTCATATGTCTGATAAATAATTGATACAAGCAAGAGTGCTTTCACTTAAAACTACTTTTTTATTAGATCTTAAACACACACACACACACACACACACACACACACTGTCGCAGTAGGTTTAGAGCATTTTAAAACATTTACATTTACCTAAAGTTAAGAAATGGTTTTGAGGTATCAGGAGCACCTCCTTCCATTTGACTTCTTATGATACCAGATCCTTGCCCAAAGAAAACTTCCTTGGACTGCTCCAAAGCAAATTTTTTTGCCTAATTTTTTTATAGTTAACTTTAAACAAAGCACACAACCTATAGTGACTCCTAATGGGTCACCATAGTAACCCCTAATTTTAGAAAAACTACTCATTATGTTTTATTATTAAAACATTTTTAAATTATAACAACAATAAAACTTACATGTTAAATGTGCTCAAGACCAAGGTCAGCCATCCAAACATTCCTTCTATTCTCACAATATGCTCACTTCTTATTCCATCTTCCCATTCTACTAGCAGAGCTACAGACATGCAGCTGCACATTCTTGCTTCTTAGTGCCTAAGATTATCCCTATCTACATAATGTTTGGGTTTCAGCTGGCAGTAATTAAGCACACAAAATAACTGACTGCAGTACTGTCAAATTCTGAGGTACACACAGGAATATCAAATTCAGGGGCTACAGCCCCCAAAAGTGTCCTCTGAGCTACCCTCCCTGGGTCCCTTCCTACCATCTGCTACTCTCCCTCAGCTTCCAGTTCAAATAAGGTGAAAAGCAAAAGAAAAGGCAATCAAACCATCAGCCCGAAACGGGCTCAGCATACAGTCTTAGTCCTTCAGGGAGGGAGGCTTCACTAGCACTCTTATGGGGATCCTTCAGGGTAGGTCTAGCCACCTCCCCTTTCTGATCTGGGTTGCCCCCTTCCTCCAGTTGGAGCAAGCTCTGCAGGGCTGGAAGGGCCAGTTCTATCCTTTAACCCCTTCCGGCTCAGTGTGAGGATTGTATACCCCATTACAGCTAGTAACTTTTGTTTTAAACTATCTCAACTGTGTTGAGAGTATAACTCAAGATATCATAAACTCAGGCAATCATACAGCAGCTGAAGAACAAAAGAAGCATACAAAGCAAAGGAATACACATGACAGGTGCTTATATGGGTGAGTAGGGAGCACTGCATGACTCCTTCCTCCTTGCATAGCGTCTGCAAGCTCCTGTCACTGTTGTAGTTCCTGAGCTTGGGCTGGCACTGGGACAGCATCTCAAAGGGGGCAGGGAGTGATAGGAAGGCACTGGGGCCATAGTTTTGTACTATCCAACAGAGTTAACCAGCCTGAATGGGTAAGCAGGCTGAACCAACCTAAAGCAATTCTGCTGCACAGGAGACAGGCCTGAGATTTTGAGGGGGGGGCAGAGGGTTTGAAATCCCTGTCCGTTCCAGACCACCGTTCCATAGGTGCTGCATGTGAAGCAGTGTGCTGGAGGCAGATAGGCACACAGCACTAGTACGCTGGGGGAGGCCAAAAATCTCTTCCAGTGAATGTATCCTCTCTTCTCATCCCAGCTTCCTGCAGCAGAGATGTTAGGTGAATTCCATAGAGCAGCTCCACAACCTCACACACTTTATCTCATATAGTGTTCCCAGAATACAGCCCAGCTATTCCAGCTATTGAGAATTTGGCCATATGGGCCTGATACTGTAAGTGCCTGAGTGCCTGGGAGCATAAACTCTCAGTGCCTCACAGGAGACACCCAGCACCCTGCATGATAGGCAGTAGAATATAAATGAAATGGCCCCTGATTTCTTTGTATATAGAAAGAGTGTCATTCATTCTGTGTATCAGCTCTTCAAACGAGGCAGAGTCTCATAAACAAAAATAATCTTTCTGTGATGGCGGCAATAGATGTCTCCAAGATAAAGAGTAGCACTGAGAATCTGTGTTCACCTTTTATCTGCCCTCTTCATGCTGGTTGTGTTGATGAAGTCTACAAAGCAGCCTGAATTGAAAGTCAGCTTGATAATTTGTATTTTGCTTTCTTACCTATCATTATAGTTCACATTATCTTCTAAAACATTTTCCATTGCTTCTGAAACAAGTGAAGACAGCAATTTCTCTCCTTGGGAACTGATAGAGCTGTCAGTATGCCAATCTACCCACAAAATGCTGTACCCATTCAGGAGTTTTGAGGAAAAATTAAATGGATTTGATCAATTTTAAGTTTATTTTCATGTTAGTTCAAATCATTAAGAACTCGAGCAATAAATGAGTAAATGAAAAATATCACTAAAAGTGATGTGGTATGAAATTAATCATGAGAATTATAATCAGGATTTTTGAGGACATTAAATTCATTCTCAACTTTAGAAATTCTGTAGATTATCCATTTTTCCCCTAACTCAATCAAAGATTGTCTATAATATCTCCTGACCCACAATGAAATAAGTGACTCTATGACAGATCTACACTGCTGTAAATGAGAGCAGTATTGGCCCAATAAGCTTGATCGTAGACTATATTGTGTACCACTAGCTATGAAGAACAACTCAACAGTGATCCCACTGATTACATTTTATTATATATGGAGAGTTCTTCTTCAAATCCAAAGGCACAATATGGCCTCCTGATAGTGCTGAGCACTCACAATTTGTATTGAATATTACTTAAGATCAGGCCAAATATTAGTATAGTCCATAAGTCAAGGAATCAAAAGAAATCAATATTGGTTGAAGGTGCTCTGTTCATGATAGAGAGCTCAAACCCATGCAGGACAGAGCCCATATAAAGCTAGAATTAACTTACATAAGGGCTGGGATCATTGGTCTTTTGTAACCAAATATCTAGAAAATGTTACACTTATCCCCACCAAAAGAAAAAAAAGAACAGAACTGCATCAACATACCAAAATACATTTATATATGAATGATATTGGTTGAGTCATGCATCCGATACAATAATTGGAGATACATGCCTGTGAAAAGAGATCAACAGTTATTTCCAACTACTTTTCATGGAACAAAAAAATATTCACAGTAGTGCAGATGGATTAGATGTATACTAAGGCAGCCAGTTCATAAACAATCTGCTTTGTTGGCAGTATAAATAAGTGTACAACAATTTTTAAAAAAGCTAGGCTGCAGTGGAAGATGAGCTTCTAATTTACCAGCTTTTGGAAAGAACAATGTAAAACAGCAGAGTGCCACTGACTGTTTGCTCTCTGAAATTTCCACCCTCATCCCAGCCTTAAATTTCCATCCTCTGTGCACATAATGAGTATGACTGGAGCAATTGCATTTGACAGCAAATTTTCTCTGACATTGGAAAATGTGAAAGGGTTTATATTCTCCAGTCTGACCCTAGAAATCTTTGATTTTGGGCTTTTGACCTAGACTTTTTGATATCAAGGAGTAATGCATTAGGTATGCTGATGACTATGAAAATAATGATGTAGGTTAGTACTGCCATTAAGTAAGATACTGGTGTTAAATAGGGCTGTGATGACATTCTCCCTACTGATGTGCACCAACCCCGTGAAACAAATATCCATAAATGTTGTTGGAGCATTCACAATTGATCTACAGTTCTCCCCTTGAGTGCCAAGGCACATGTTTCTACTGAAGTAACATTAGTATGCCCCGTGAATAGACTGCAGTTCACAACATTCCAGAGGGGTGATTGAACCCAGGGAAGTTCAGGCTCTGGTCTAGGTTTTGTCACTATCACAAAGGGTAGCAAAAATCCCTCTCCTGCCAATCCCTTCTTCCACCTGTGTCCCCTTTTACTGACGTTTCTTGACACACCCCTTTCCCAAATGGCCAACCCTCCATCTTTCTCGCCTTATTTTTGACTAGTCTCAAAAAAAAGCAATCAGGCTCAGCCCTATTCTATCTGTTTCAAGGTCAGACATCTGGATCTCAGTTCTTCACTGGCCTCTTCTCCCTGGCTGGTTTGGATAGCATGCTGATCCTGAATTTACAATGTTCAGGTTCATTATGGCAGACTGGACTGTGGCAGTCCTCAGATTTCTGTTTGAATGATTCATCCAGCACTACCATTCCTTTCACTTTAATGTTTTAAACACAAAAAGTATGATTTGGGAAACTTCCAGGCATTGAGTATATTAACTGACAGGGCTAAAGGGTTAGCCCTATCACATATCAAGAAAAAGATGATGATAATGAGGACAATTAATTACCCAAACTACATTTTAATTTTCTTTAATATGTTCTATTACTGAAGATTGCCTCAACCCACAGTATTCAAGACAGGCTTTAAGAAATCTCTAACATCTAATGGTTGATTTGTTTAACATTTTTTAATAACATTAACAGGGCTGACTCCCACCTCCGATCTTCCCAGGATGCCTCCCTCTCTCGCCCACTTACATTTTGAAACAAGAATGTTCATCCTTTCTCCTATGCTGCCCTGCATACTTGGGAGTTATTCCCCATAAACAGCTGCAAAGCTCATCAATAGCCTCCTTAAAAACCATCCTCAAAACTCTCCTTTGCTGTGAGGCATATAAAACAGGCCGCTGGCATCCTGAGACCACAGCTTATCATGTTGACCAATATTGTCTCACTGTGTCCTTGTGATCGGTCTGTCTGTATCCATCTGTTGTCTCTTGTCTTATATTTAGAAGGTAAGCTCTTTGGGCCAGGGTCTGTCTTTTTATTCTGTTTGTGCAGCATCTAGCACAATGAGATCCTGGTCCTGGGATTCTTAGATGCTGCGATAATACAAATAAAAATATAGTTTTTGGTAGCACCATTCATCCTTAAGGATCCCAAAGTGGACAGATAGGGTGGCACAGGCAGGCAGCCAGACAACCTGTGCACAGTACACTACGCAACAGTGGAGGAAAATGTTTCTCAGAGCCATCAGGATAAATCCCTGCTGCTGTGAAAAATGTCATGGAATCTCTCTTTAGTATCCAGCAGATAGGACCTTAGTTTTCAGATAAGCCTCATATGGCACACTACATAACTGGGCACTTCACTTACTATCTATCTTGGAAGGATGAATGACTGAGCTGACTATGCTTGGCACTCAAAACTGTGGTCTCAAGAAGTCCAGGTATTCCAGATCCAGAGCCTACTCCAGCAAGATGCTCAACATCTCTTTAGAAAATCACTGGATGACTGAAACTTGCAGCAGAAACAGGAACAACAAATTGTAGTACAGGTCTGTCTCATCTTACGCTGGGGTTATGTTCCGCGGTCAGCGCCAAAAGGGAAAACCGCGTATAGTCAAAATTACATTGAGTGTAATGGCGGGCAAAATTGCCCGCCCTACAGAAACAGTATTTAAATTGTTATTTTTCTCTTTTTTTGTTTTGTTTTTTTCTTGGTTTTGCTGACCACATAAAGCTGATGCGCCTAAGATGCGACAGACCTGTATTTTCATTTGACTCATTATTCATGCTAAACTTGATGAATTTGGGGGGATTCACAAACATTTTCAGAAAGGAACTAAAGGCCAAATAAACTCAAAATCAATGAAAAATATGATTCCCCAAATAACAGCGAAACAAACTTACCATGGCTCTACGTGAATTATGTTTTGTACTATTCAACTAGCTCTAATTAAAATCAACCATACAACTTGTTTTTGGCAAGCAATAAAAGGTTTAACAAAATATTATGCCACATGTATACAAAGCACATTCGTAGAAACCCTAGTGAGAATAGGGAGGGCATGGTTGAATAGGGGTGAGGTTTACTGATCCATTTCATGAGACTGAAGAATAAAGAAGAGGCAAAAAGTAAATGTACCCAATTTCCATTATCCCATACTCATTTAACAAACCTAGCACTTCGCATTCACATCATCTGCTGCTGCACTGAAAGTGGCTCAGAATGCAGCTGTGGGGAGGCATGTTTTGATCAATTCTGCTGCTTTCCCTTTCAAAGTGAATGAGATAATGCAACTGTGGAACAGCACCTTTTAATCACATCAGCAGGAGCCCATTGAAAAGTATTACAATGCAGCTGTAAGTCAGCATTTCCCTAAAACAGGTACTCCTCTGTCCTCTTCTTCCTCCTTTGTAAAGGTGAAAACAGTTCACATCCTTATATCACAACCAAGGCTCCATAAAACTGTGCTCAGTATTATCTCCAGTAGTTTGTCACTTTTGCTCGCAGTGAAGAGTAGATTTGGGTGGCCAACAAAAATATATGTAACTAGCAGAGGCCAAATTAGATTAGGAAGAGCTGAAGTTTAAATTCTGGCTCACTTGCTTTCAAAGTGAATATTATCCTTACAACTGGAGTTACACAAAGGAAACATGGGAAAAGGTACAGAATTACATGATATGTGCAGGGTAGACATCAGAAGAAAATATTTGCCAAAAGAAGTCAAAATATACAGGTAAAGTGCTGTTCAGGGTTCAATCCCCATTCTGTTGATAGTTAGCAAATACAGTAGTTGTGGCTTTATTTTCTCCTTTTGTGGAACAGATTAGTTAGCCATAGCTGGTGTGGTTGTGGACAATGTAATGATCACTGTAGTGTACAGGTTCTGGAACTCTACCTAGGGAGGAGAAAGTAGGAAGTGCAGAGACCATAGAAAGAGCCCAGAGATGATTGCTAGGCTGAACAAAATGATGTGTGCTACTAGCAAGTGTGAGGGCTGCTAGAACATCAAAGACTTCAAGAAGAATGACAGACCCTAATAATGTGGCTTTCCTATGTATGCATCTACAAACCATTAGTCATAATCTGATACCAGTTCATAGGGGATGTGAGTCCGTTATAGTCTCAGCCACAGAGTCTTGCTATAAAGTTTTGTGCTTTTTCCACCTAAAAGGTCACTGGTTCAAATCCTGGATGAGCCCCGATTTATATGATGGCCATAATCTTAGTCAACACCAGGCAATGAATCAAAATTGATAGCATGTGTTTCTACATCTTAAGCTAGAGAGGTAGGGTCTGTAGTTGGAGGCTGAAGCAGACATCACATCTGCCATGGAGCAGGCACAAAGGCACATGTCATGCCTTACTAAGGAGAAACTAACTCAGAAAATAAGTTGTTTTTTTCTCCTTCAAGTTAACTAACTGTTTGCCATAGTCTTATTTTGGGGCATCACTGAAGTTCTCACACATTTGTGGCTCTGCCATGGAGTAATCTATCACAAAGAGTATGGAGGACAAAGGGTGGGTTTGTGAAAGGGTTCGGTGGGTGTTATATATTTTAAAATTCCTCACTGAAGCCTAGGGAAAAACAGGAAACTAGAACATAACTGCAGGGCATACACAGCAGGGTTAGGTTCCCCTTTCCTCCTTCTCATTGCCCTTAACTTGAAAGAACAGAGGTTTGGGCACCTTTTCCTTAGGGAAATGTGTTGGAGATGTTTTCTTTGGTGCTCAGAGAGGCTGAGGCTGTATTGTAGTGCAGTTCCATAGTGGCCATACTGCGTCAGACCAGTGGTCCATCTAGCCCAGTATCCTGTCTTCCAACAGTGGCCAGTGTCAGATGTTTCAGAGGGAATGGACACAACAGGGAAATTATTGAGTGATCTATCCTATGTCTTCCAGTTCCAGCTTCTGGCAGTCAGAGGTTTAGGGACACCCAGCGCATGCGGTGGCATCCCTGACCATCTTGGCTAATGCCCATTGATGGACTTATTTTCCATGAACTTACCTAGTTCTATTTGGAACCCAGTTATACTTTTGGACTTCACATCCCCTGGCAATGAATTCCACAGGTTGAGTGTGCATTGTGTGAAAAAGTAATACCTATTTATTACAAAAACAACAATTGTGCTACCTATCAATTTCATTGGGTGACCCCTGGTACTTGTGTTATATGTAGAGCCCTACCAAATTCATGGTCCATTTTGGTCATTTCACAGTCATAGGATTTTAAAAATAGTCAATTTCGCAGTATCTGAATTACATCTGAATTTTCAGTGATGTAACCCTGGGGATCCCAATCCCAAAGGGGGTCAATGAGGATCACGGATTGCCACCCTTACTTCTGCACTGCTGCTGGTGGGGGCGCTGCCTTCAGAGCTGGGTGGCTGGAGAGCAGTGGCTGCTGCCCAGGCGCCCAGCTCTAAAGCCAGAGCTGCCGCCACTAGCAGCACAGAAATGAAGGTCACAGGGTATGGGCAGTCATCACTTTTGGGGGGGCAGGGCCAGCCTTATGGGTGGGCGACCACCCAGGGCCCCATGTTCTGGGAGGTGCTGTGCTCCCTCCCACAGCAAGCCCAAGGCCCCTTTAACTTCCGAGCCCTGGATTTGGACCTGGGGAGGGGCAGGACTTCCTCTTCCCCTGCATGGGCTGCTCCTGGGGCCAGGTCAGACCCACCTCCAGGAACCTCCCCCATCTGCAGGAAGCTCCGTGGCTGTGCTGCCTTCAGAGCCCAGACCTCTGCGCCACTCTCACTTCTGCGCTGCTTTCATAGTCATCCTGTGATCAATCATTATCCATTCAATTATTATGGTGTTAGTTACTAAGTGCATGACCTTGCACTTTACACTGTTAAATTTCAACTTTCCTCATATGGAAGATGTTCTACACCAATAATCATTTTATTGCCCTTTTCTGTACTTTTTCCAATTTTAATATATCTTGTCTGAGATGGGGTGACCAGAACTGCATGCAGTATTAAGGTGTGGGCGCATCATGGATTTATATAGTTGCATTATGATTTATTCTGTTTTATTATATATCCCTCTGCTAATGATGCCTAACATTCTGTTCACTTTTTTGACTGCCACTGCACATGGAGCAGATGTTTTCAGAGAACTATCCACAACGACTCCAAGATCTCTTTCTTAAGTAGTATTTATACCCCCATTGTTTTGTATGTACAGTTAGAATTATGTTTTCCAGTGTGCATTACTTTGCATTTATCAACATTGTATTTCATCTGCCATTTTGTTGCCCAGGCACCCAGTTTTGTGAGATCCTTTTGTAACTCTTCACAGTCAGCTTTGGACTTAACTATCTTGAGTAATTTTGTATTGTCTGCAAACTTTGCCACTTCACTGTTTACCCCTTCATTCATTTATGAATATGTTGAACAACACTGGTTCCAAGACAGATCCTTGGGGGACCCCACTTTACCTGTCTCCACTGTGGAAACTGACCATTTATTCCTACCCTTTATTTTCTAACTTTTAATCCGTTTTTGATCCATGAGAGGACCTTTCCTCTCATCCCATGACTGCCTACTTTGCATAAGAGCCTTTGGTCAGGGACCTTGTCAAAGGCTTTCTGAAAGTCCCAGTACTCTTATATCCACTGGATCACCCTTGTCCATATACTTGTTGACATCCTTGAGGAATTCTAATAGATGGGTGAGGCATGATTTCTCTTTAGAAAAGCCATATTGACTCGTCCCCAACATTTGTGTTCATCTATATGTCTGATCATTCTGTTCTTTACTATAGTTTCAACCAAATTGCCTGCTACTGAAGTTAGGCTGACTGGCCTGTAATTGCCAGGATTGGCTCTGGAGCCTTTTAAAAAAAATGGCATTATATTAGCTATCCTCCAGTCATCTGGTACAGAGGCTGTTTATAGTGATAGGTTACATACCTCAGTTAGTAGTTCTGCAATTTCATATTTGAGTTTCTTCAGAACTCTTGGGTGAATACCATCTAGTCCTGGTTACTTATTACCATTTAATTTCTTAATTTGTTCCAAACCCTGCTCTATTGACACCTCCATCTGGGACACTTCCTCAGATTTGTCACCTAAAATCTTGTCTATGAGTCAGCTGTTACCTATTAGTACAACATTGACATTATCTTCTTAAATCATCTAAGACTCAGCTCCTCAAATGTATGTAGGCATCTAATTCCCATTGATTTCAATGGAAATTAGGTGCCTTAAATACCATTGTGGACCCAGGCCTGAGTGACCACAGCTCTCACAGAAGTCAATGAAGTTGCAAGTACCCATTACCTCCCAGGCTCGGGGTCTTGGTTTAAAAGAGAAAACAAGGTGGGAAATTAACATTGTGCCAGCCTGGTGCTCCATACACAACCCATTCCTGAAAAGCCGTAATACAAGTGTCTCAGATCAGTAGGTGCTGTTAGGTTTTGCCTAGGCTCAAAGGCAGAAGTTGAGTGGAGTATGAGACATGTTTTCCCAGGCCTTCGTCAACTGGATTTTAATCTTAACATTGAAAAAAGGGGTGGTTTTCTTTGCCACATAGAAATAATGAATTTTTTTTCCAAACTTTTTTTGTTTTAATTATGGATCTAAGCTGCTGTGACTGCACTGGGTGCTGTGGAAAAGGGGATGGGTCAGCAAGGAGCCAACTGCAACTTTCCAACTGTCAGACAGGTTCCATGCCTGTCTGCCTCCATAGCAGTCTAGAACAGTCTCAAGACTACATCCACTGCGGGACTCAGCACAGCTGTAGGGATCTGGGCCAGTGGATGCCAATGCAGGATTATTATTTACATTACAGTAGTGCCCAGAGGCCTCCATTGAAATTAGACTCCATTGTGGTAAGCACTGTACAAATGCATAGTGATAGTGATGGTTGCCAGGTGTCCAGTTTACAACCAAACACCCGGTCAAAAATGAGCGAGTGAGTGAGGGTGGGGGAGAGCAAGCGACAGAGGGAGGGGGCATGGAGTGATTGGGCCAGGGCCTCAGAGAAGGGGCGCGGCAAGGGTGTTCGGTTTTGTTCGGTCAGAAAGTTGGCAATATATGTGAGACAGTCAAAGAGTGGGAGGGCAAACAAAAACACAGAGAGGTCAAGTGACTTGCCCAAGTTCATACAGCAGGTCACTGGCCGAGCTGGGAATAGAATCAGGTCTCCCAATTTCTAGTCCAGTATCCTACCCACTAGATCATACTGCCTCTAAGGATCAGGGTCTTAGGACCTGATCCAAAGCACATTGAATTCCATGAAAAGATTCTCATTGATTTCAATGGGCTCTGGATCAGGTTCTTTGTGAGTTCCATTTCTTACACATCGCATTTCACAGAAGAGTATGTTTCACTGTGTAATTAGAAAAATCCTTTATTGTGCTTGTGGAACATTGCAGAGTTGGTACCAGAGATTAGAACTGGGGCCTAACAATGTACCCCATTGTTTCCATTTGTCTTTTTCCTTTAAGTTCATTTTTTAAAAAATCCTCACTTTACAGTTTAGCTGTTCAAATTCAGTTATGTCACATTTCTTTGGCCTACTTTGCATGTATTGTTGTTGTTTGGTCATATTGTTTCATTTCAGCTGCTAGTTTCTTTTTGGCTTCATTCACATCATTTTCATATCATTTTGTCTTTGATTTAGTCTAGTAGTTCCATCTTGACTTCATTCACATTTCCACTAAGGCATCACTTTCACCTTTCAGAGTGAATATATCCAGCAAACACACACACACTTTTAATAAAATAATTTATGTAGTCCCTTGGTTTTACACTTTTAATATGGCAAAAACAGAATTTTCAAACACATATTTAATAGTCACTTCAAGACTGACCCAATATTTCCAAGTTATCTGTTATTCTTCAATAGCTTGTTTGGGTGCAGCAATCCTTTCCAGCTCAGTTTGTACAGGACAACACTTTCCACCCCAAAAAAAACAAAAATCAAAGTTGGCAAAGAAACAATAAAATTTAATTCCCAGGTGAGAGTTTAAAACACAGACTAACATGTCTATTAGTCACACTGCAACAAATCTTCTGTTGACTGAAGTACAGTAAGCAAGCTTTTCAGACACCCACTATTACCTTATATAGTTCTGTAGGATTCCCAGGAAGCAGAATGAAGTAAATTTCCTAACCAAAATCCTTTCCCCCCCCTTTTTTTATGCATGATTTATTTTCTTAAAGGAAAAAAAAGCTGGCAAACAGGTAATTGCTACAGTATTCTTAAATCCCCGGATTTTTTTTTAATAACGGAAAGAGAGCAATGCAGATGTTTCCTACAAACATCAATCTAGCACAGGGATTGGCAACCTTTGGCACGTGGCTTGCCAGGGTAAGCATCCTGGTGGGCCAGGCCGGTTTGTTTATCTGTCGCGTCTGCAGGTTCGGCCAATCGCGGCTCCCACTGGCCGCGGTTCGCCGTACCAGGCCAATGGGGGCTGCGGGAAGTGGCGTGGGCCGAGGGATATGCTAGCTGCCGCTTCCCACCACCCCCGTTGGCTTGGAGCGGCGAACCACGGCCAGTGGGAGCCACGATCGGCCGAACCTGCGGACGCGGCAGGTAAAAAACCCAGCCCGGCCCACCAGGGTGCTTACCCTGGTGAGCCGCGTGTCAAAGGTTGCTGATCCCTGCTCTAGCACATCAGACACATTAACATATCTAATAAAAAATACCATGAGATTGGTCCCAGCACCTTACCACATAACTGCCCAGTGCTCCACAATATGCCAAAACTCCAGTTAGTGGTAACAATGTTAGGTGACAGATAACCAGTAAATCAAAATAAAATACTATTTAATAGATAAGGCCCAAGAATGCAGCACTGATGAGGGTGGTGTTTGTTTTTTCCTTTAAGGGAATTCAGTGCTTAAAAAGGTGACAAATTGACTGTCCCAGCAAGTGAAGTCCTCTGTTTATCCACAGAACAGGCACAGCATGAATAGCAATGCATATTTCTCTGCGCCTGCCTCCAATGTACTTCAACTCTGTCCTGGAGGGTGTCAGGGATCAGGGCCCGCAGTAGATTTGGTCTCCTAGCAACTCAACAAGAACAGCTAGCCTGCAGCAGGCTACCTGAATGACTGCACCACCTGATTGGTCATGAAGGGCAGCTGGCTGGCTTTTAAGCTCATCAGCAGCAACAGCAGTAGTTTCCTGGTTGTTCAATGTGTATCTTGGCTGCCCCTGGGGTACTGATCCTTGGATTCACCCCAGCTTATGACTCTGGTTGACTCTCTGGCTCCTATCTCTCCAGTACTGACTGGGTTTTGTAGGTGCTGGAGAAGGGCAATGAAGTGAACTCTAGCCCACCAAAAGGTTACACATTGCACACATTAAGTTTAGTATTTGTAATAGATGCTAATAGCCTTAGTCTCTGTATATGTTCTTGGCTCTTAACAGATAAGTACACTCACCAGCCCCATGCTATGGGCTCTGTATTTAATTTTTTTGCTTTTAAGTGAAAATGCACATGCCCACTGATCTTGACACACACACCGTTTTACAGCACAAAGTGAACCTGAACATAAACAAGACCTCTCTGTTTTTCTGTTACTCACTTTGACCATCACAGAAGGTCACTGTCTGATACAATTTTTTAATACCTCCAAAACTCAAGACTAGTGGTTGAAACATGGCCAGATTTGTTTCAAAGGCCCTTTGCAGGGGCTTGTGTGCTTGAGTTTGAACATGTGGTTAACACCTCTCTGGCATTCTAATCCCAATGAAGGGTAAAGGAATATATATAAATAACCCAATACAGCATTCAAACAGCAGGTATGGGTTCATCAGGTGGGACACAGCTACTGCTCTGAAACCTGACATTAGCCTATAGTTTTCAGTTCTCAGATTTATTTTTTACCAGCACAAGAGTTCAGGAGTCTGAAAATCAGTTTGTATAAACCTCAAGAGAACTAATTATGTGGTGAGAAGAGTGTGTACTATTACTGTGTAGCATACGATACAGAAAAATTACCATGCATCAGTCACTTGAGAGGGGAGAACTTTAGACCAGTAATCGCAAGAGTTGTGTGTGGGTTTATTCTTAAACTCCACTGTGGGCCATCAACACACTATGGTCTTCACTAGTGGATATTTTTCTCATATAGGTTTATCACCTTCATAATGCACACTTTGCCATTGTGAATGCTGTGCAATCAACTACAATCTGAAGTGTTGCCTGGTGGTTGCATATTGATCTCAAATCTGGACAGAGGAAGACACTTACTTTTTGGCTAATAAAGGTTCAAATAGGACAGCAATCCTTTGCAGCATAACGCATAGTGCAATTGCACCAGGAGTGATGGTTTGACCCTTTGGGCTATCTGAGTACTGCCAAAAACCTCACAAATATCCTATTGTTGTAGTAATAAGTGTGGGCACACACAACTGTAATTCTCTCATTAAAAACATTTAAAAAAATAAGATTCAGGGTTACGGCTTCAAAAAGGTAACGTTAAGCACCATTAAATCTATTTAGCAGCTTCTCATAGTAGCTCTTGTTCTAATTTTGCACTCATAATTTTATAGTATAGTTTCGTAGTCACATGGGAAATCTGTGTTAGGTTCCCATGATCACTTCCTTGCACTGAGTTAGCAGAATCTGGAAATAAAGTGGAGGCAGTATATTCAGGCACAGTGTGGAATAGAGAATACATAGCATGGTCCATATCTGTCTCTATGAGAGCTGGTTGGGAATATTTTGATTAAATGTCTAATGTGAAAATGCTGATTCAACAAAACCAAGATTTTGCAAGGAAATTTATTCAGAGTCACTGTTTCTCAGGATAGAGTTCCCATCCTTGAAGTGATCACAATCTAAGTACCTACATGGGAAATGGATATTTGATAGTGGGTTCCTTTAATCTAGCAGAGAAAAGTATAACAATGGCTGGAAACTGAAGCTAGACCAATTCAGACTGGAAATAAAGCATTCCTATTTAGTAAGGTTTATTAATCACCAGAACAAACTACTGAGGTTCATGGTGGATTCTCCATCACTGGCAATTTTTAGATCAAGATTGGAAGTTTTTTGTGGGGACCATGCTCTAGTTCAGTAATTTATTCAGGGGAGTCTGTAGCCTATGTTATGCAGGGGCATGTCTACACTGCATCTGAGAGCAAGCCTCCCAGCCTGAGTCCACAGATTCATGCTATCACTCTAAAAATGGCTCTGTAGATGATGCAGCTCATTCTGGCGCTCAGGCTAAGAAGTGTGAGGGGGGTGAGCTTGAGAGCTTGAACGACAATGTCAAAGCAAAGTCTACACAGCTAGTGAGAGGCCCTCTAGAACATACATGTGCAACTGACACCCTCCATCTGCTAATAGCCCGGCAGCAAGGGCATTCAACTAGCAGGGAGGAGGCCCAAGTTTTGAATACCTGTATTGCCAGATTCAGATGAGGCACTTGATTCAGTCAGTCTCTCTTGCTTGCTATAGTCCAGGGGTCGGCAACCTCTGGCACGCGGCTCGCCAGGGTAAGCACCCTGGCGGGCCAGTTTGTTACCTGCCGCGTCCACAGGTTTGGCCGATCACGGCTCCCACTGGCCCCGGTTCGCCGTCCCAGGCCAATGGGGGCTGCGGGAAGCCGCGGCCAGCACATCCCTCTCCTGTGCCGCTTCCCGCAGCCCCCATTGGCCTGGGACGGCGAACCGCGGCCAGTGGGAGCTGTGATCGGCCGAACCTGCCGATGCGGCAGGTAAACAAACTGGCCCGGCCCGCCAGGGTGCCAGAGGTTGCCGACCACTGCTATAGTCAATGACTATGAAATTACTTATACAAAGGGAAACAGCTGTAATGGGAGAGATGTAGAGTGAAACTCTGATGCTATAGCCTGGTGGTTAAGGTATTTGCCAAAGACTCAGGAGACCTTGGTTGAAGTCTCTTCTCTGAATCAGGCAGAGCAGGAACTTGTATGTGACTCTCCCACATCCTAGGTGAATGCCCTTGCCAGGGGACTGTTCTGGGGTGAGGCGTGTCTGTTTTGTGGCTTTTTGCAAAAAAAAAATCAAAAAGTCTCAGTTTCGTCCCAGTGTGGAATGGGAAAATGTTTAAAATCTCCAAGCTTTGCAGGACAGGAAAACCCTTCCCCCACCACTCCCAGCTCTAAGAGTATCTGAGCACAGTCTGCTGGGGAGAGTGCATGTTGTAAATATTCATGCTACTGCTACGGAGTAGAAATTTGGCTTTTCAGTGTGAAGTCAGAGACGAGAAGGTTGCATTTAAGAATAGAATAATGAAGAGACTTGTCTTAGAGACAAACTCTGACAACCTTACTTACGTTGAGTAGCACCTTACCCCACCTTCAGCAAGACTACTTGTGAAGTGACACGCCATCCAACACAAATAAACGTATCAGAATCTGGCCTTTAAACGGTGTGAGTGCAGTAAGCGGATTCCTTGAGTGAACCTGGAGCGCTGCCTTAGTCTTTGGGGGATTAGAAAGCCTACTAGAGTGGCAGTTTATTCACATTTAACCCCCATAAGTCATTTTGACCTTTCATGGTGGATTTGCTTAAGTGAGCCTTAGTCATATCTAGAGCTATACAACACTCAGCAGTTTCACAGGGCAAGGGTTTATGTGAACCTTTTCTTCGCTTTCAATGCACATAGATTGGCATCCACTCTGTTTCACTTTGAGTGTTCGGGTTGAAACCAAATCGAAAGCTTAAAGCAAAACTCAGCAAAATCCCCAGTTTAACTTGGCTTCACATTTACATCATATGAAACCTTATATTTTGCATGATTTTTTTTCTATTAAAAAAACAAACATTAGCCTAGCATCACTCACTGCTGTACTCAGGGTCATTCAAAAGGTTTGTGAAACTTTGTGAACCATCTGATCAACCTGATTTGAGTTTGGAGTTTTTAATGTCACCCCAAAACCAGATGACTTAAATTGCTTCAGGCAGAGATGAGCAATTGTTGTAAGTCACTAAGTGTGCTGAGTTCAGCTCCTTTTTTCTGTTTAGTATCAGAGGGGTAGCCGTGTTAGTCTGGATCTGTAGAAGCAGCAAAGAATCCTGTGGCACCTTATAGACTAACAGACGTTTTGCAGCATGAGCTTTCGTGGGTGAATACCCACTTCTTCGGATGCAAGTAGACTTGCATCCGAAGAAGTGGGTATTCACCCACGAAAGCTCATGCTGCAAAACGTCTGTTAGTCTATAAGGTGCCACAGGATTCTTTGCAGTTTTTTCTGTTTGTGAATTAGCCATGAACTGTTTATGGATTTTGTCCAACTTATTTTTTATACCAAGTTATTTGCTGCATATTGTCTAAAAACAATTACTTTCATGCAGATTGTGCCATTTTTGAGTATTTGACATTCAAAATTTGAGCGGTGTTGTCACATACTTTTTTTTTTTTTTTTGCCTGACTGGAAGAGTAGCATGTTTGAGAGTTCAAAATTCACTTTATATGGTTATTCTGTCCTATTAGCTTAGTATTTGCTATTTCTGCAAATAATCCTGCCAAAATGATTTGTTCACTGGAGTATTTGTGGACAGTAAAAACATTTTTCAAAAGGGAGAAGCTTAACACAGCAAAAACCATTCACTGTTATTCAATCAACTATTTGTGAATACCTCTGAAAAATCCCCTCTTTCCCCCAGATCTAGATTTACACAATGCTAGTTATAACCTTCTAATTCCAAAATCACCTGAAAATAAAAATGGGAAAAAAACAACCTGGACTGGGGAATTCTTGTTCTATGTTTTAGTAATATTAGTTCATGTCTGTTAGGTTTTTCTATTGGGTTCATTCAAGACTGTCTGCACCTTTTACCAAAATTCCTGTTTTGCTTGGTCCTCAATAAAAACATCTTTCAACATCAAGCTAGCAGGTGCTCAGCAAACAGAGAGCCTCAGCTGAATGAGCAAGGGCATTAAATTCTCTTTTTGCCTCTTTCCTGGGATCAAAAGACGGACTTTAGTCATATTGTTTGTTCAGCTCTGGACTTCTAAATTTGGAAAGGGATCACAATTTTTCTGTAATATGAAGTTGATGACATTCAGACTATAATCCATTAGGAGCTGAGCTGAACCATCAAATTCATTTCGATTGTAATCCCAAGCAGTTCAAATCCAGTTCTCCATAAGGGAAATTTTAAATACATTAAGTCAGTCAAGATCCGCACTTCTTCATGTGTTGAGGGATCTCAAGAAAAAATACATAGTTCAGAGAGGGAAGGACCATTTCTTACACTATAGTAGTTCATTTACATAACTGATTGAAGTACATTATAGGCATTTTGTAAGCTTCCTCAGCGCTTCACTTTATACAGCATAAAATAAACCCCCATTGCTTAGCTTCTTTTTTGTTCTTTGCTCCTATTGATTTTTCAGAGAGCACTTAGGCTCTTAGTTAACATTTTACATTAGTATCCCTAATTACACTGTACTGATCAGCATGGAATTATACTGTATATCAATGCAAATACAGTTTTTTGACATTTAACTTTGTGCACTAGTAAAGTCAGTGAAGCTATTTATTTACAATAGTTGTGTGGCACTTATGCCAAGAAACATTTGAACTTGAGCATGATTCAAATTAACAACTGATTAGAAAGATTCATTAAATGTGTGGGAATGCAGTACATTTTCAGGTGGAACTTGATGCCTATTCAACTGGAAGCCCTGATTTTTATTCAGTGACTGCCATGCGATTAGACACAAAAAAATAAAATGTTTGAACTTAGTTTTCCTATGCACCGGAACTGGAATGATTATTA
Organism: Platysternon megacephalum; assembly: GCA_003942145.1. Taxonomy (NCBI): domain Eukaryota; kingdom Metazoa; phylum Chordata; order Testudines; family Platysternidae; genus Platysternon; species Platysternon megacephalum. Next base: position 1,113,216 of record QXTE01000176.1, on the reverse strand, counting down.
AGGTAATGACCATTAAAAGCCTATAATTATACGTTAGATGTACATTTGGCACATGTAGGTGCACTGAAATTCTAAACAACTGGTGGTTGTGGCTAAAATAGTTTTGCCTCACTATATTCTCATATTGTATTTAAGAGCATTATGTTATCACACTTCCAAATCTCTCCCAATACCAGACTTCTGCTGTGGAAGTTCCAGGCTTCAGATAAATCACCTACAGTAAAGAAAAGGTTTTAAAGATAAATCTTCTGTAAATCTCTTGTCTGGTTGATCGGAGAGATTTTTTTATTGTCACTGTTTTCCTGGATTACTGCTGGACAGAGAAAATGGTTTCATAAAGAAATAGTTTTCTATTTCACAACTTGTGTCAGTCTAACTTGTTTTAGGCCCAATCCCACACTCCTGACTTACAACTCCTGCTGAAGTCAATGGGCATCATCCTCCTTTCAAAAGGTGTAGCTACAGCTACACTGTCCCTGTGTTCACTGGAGTTGTTGGAGCCATTATGTGAAGGCAACGGGACTTTGCACAAGCACAATGGTCCACCCACACAGTATAGGATCAGGGCCCTTAAATTATAAACTCCCAAGGGCATGAACGCTTCCCATCCTCATTTACCCCATGCAAAGTTCTGGCATTCTAAGTCTTTTTATGGACACCACTCATTTGTTTTTGGTTTACATTCAAAGAGGAAAACCATTCTAACTAGTGATATTAATTACAGTATTAGCTGACTCCCTCTTATATTCTTGTAACTGCCATTTCAATGATAGAACTTAATTTAAGTATTTTATTACTTTAATATTTCTGACTTAGCATACTGTGCTGACTCACCAGCTAGGGAGGAAAAAATAGAGTCCCAAATAAGATCTCAGTACAGCCCTTTCTTCAGGTCTGAAGTTATCATGTCCGTATGAATTTATACTTGGCAGAGCAGGGGCCAAATAGACTGTAGTGACTCCTTCTGAAATATTATAGGCAATCATGTAAAATTATAAGTTTTAAAATGTGTAATGTTTTGTGGAAGGAATAAATATGTAATTAGGGTGTTATTAAAATGCAGGTTTTTCTTTATTTTAGCACTATTATGGCCTATCTAGTCATGCTTTACTTACAGATCTTTCAGTTCACAGATCATTGACCTTTGCTTGTAACAGCTGCTCTGAAATCATTATGTTCTTTTATGTCAATCTGGCTGCCATGTAAGCACACTAAACCACACTTGGAGATTGACTAGGTCCAGTTAAGGGCAACAAAGATGGTTCAGATTCATCGGGCTTGTATATGGTGAGAACATGTAACAACTAGGATTATTTAGTCAAGACAGAATAAATATTGGATGGGGAACTGAATGAGATTATTGACCTTATGAAGGGCACAGCAAAACAATGATTAGTCGTCCTTGTCCAGCCTGCCCCATAGTATTAAAACAAACATTAAATGAAATAAAGAAAAGTAAATGTACAGCCTATTAAAGAATATAATTTTATAACAGATTCTGTGTCAGCCTGTAGAATCACTAGTGCAGGAGGACATGAGAAAAATACCGTGGCTAGATTTTATTTTTTTTAAAGGTGCTGGATAATTTTATAACCACTAATAACATTTGTAACTATGCTAGCTAAAATAATAAGGCTAATCAAATCTTTTGCTGTAGGGCATAATCTGATCACATGCTGCAGTCAGGAAGTAATTTGTTTTCCGTGTACATTATAGTATTGTACAGTTGGCAAGGTGCACTATAAAATAAGTTTCTTCAGAAGCATCAGGTGCAAGTCAATGGTTCAGGCCATTTACAGACTAGTTGGACAACAAGCTTTGATCCAATATAGCAAATCCCAGGTTGCTATGCCCAAAATTATTTACTAGTTACCTTATTGAAAAAATTAGTACACTGGCCCGTTATTTCATTGAAATATGCATTTTTGCTCCTAAAATTATAAAAAGGCATTGGCCTATTTTTTATCTTGCTTGACTTGTATACTTCAATTCAGTTTTTATATAAAATGTGTAGAAAAACAATAAATGCTAAGTAGCTGTGCTGTGATCCTATCGAATACAGAAACCTTTAGGCCTAAGCACGTTTTTACAACAAACCCAATGTAACACCCTAATTTTCTAGGATTTACCTTAGAAATGGTGACCGAAACAATGTGTTAGTAACTCAAAAAGTATTCAAAAACTGAACTGATACTGAAAGGTCAGACTCCTACACACATTTTTCCTGATTAAATTATACTGTGAATTAGAGTTTATAAATCCAGTTAATTTATCCTTTTAAGTGAGGTACTATTTCAAGTTATCAAACTATCTAGCCATTCTTGCTAGTTAGGTTTTTATTCCTCCTGCTACCTCCAAGAAAATGAACATTTTCCTTCAAGTAATTGTCCCTAAATTAAACCAAAATTTAGACTTTGGTTCACCCCTAGAATAATCTGCCTATCGCCCCCTTAATCTGCTTTTCCTGGGGTATGGGTCTCCAGGGTAGCTAAGGAAACATTTGAAGGACACTGGCATTATCTTTGGATAAAGTGATTGACACAGGCAGTACTCTTACCAAAATATTTTTTATTGATGTAACTCACAATCCCTACCTCAATATGATCTAAAATACAAAGCCCTTATTGCAAGTTAAAAAGCATTTTAACTACAACAGCATACTGTTCAAATGATTCTAAATCAGTGGTTCTCAAACTTATTTGATCGTGCCCCCTCTTCTTTGTGTCTGTAGTAGTTTATGCCCCACCCCCTTCCTGTCACACAAGTACACATACCAATAAAAAAATCAACATGCGACTCTCACTAAATATTAAAAACAGGTAAGGCATTGATTCAGACAGAGCCAATGATATATTGTAATAAGAACAAAAGCAAAACAGCAATTGTGATCGATGGTTACAATCAAATGTGTACACCATGTTGCAGCAAGTGCATTAACATACAGATGGCAACAACTTTGCATAATGCTATGGAAGCTTAACAGAAATCCATCAAAATTCACAGTGCCATCTAGAGGACCTGACATGACTGGAGGAATCAGCTTTGCTAGCTATTCATTGCTGTGGGTAAAATGTGCTCAGTAAGGTTTTTTTGGGGGGGAGGGGAAGTTTCTCATGCCCCCCAGAATACATCCTGTGCCCCCCCCCCTCGGAAAATCCTTCCCCCCGGGTTGACAACCTCGGTTCTAAGTGATGTGCTCTATTACTGGTGATCAATCTGCAATAAATCGCTGACAGCAATTCTTAGTTTATATTTTGAGTTTTACATAAGAAAATGACAATTAACAACCATTCATTCATACACTCAATCACACTAATACTATACTTATGCTAAACTATAGTTAAAATATCAAGCTTACTATCCCTTGATTCCACTGCATTGTTACAAATGTTGCTGCTACTTGTTGCTGAAGTGGCTTTTCTCAGCAGTCAAGTATCAGGGGGTAACCGTGTTAGTCTGTATCCACAAAAACAACAAGGAGTCCAGTAGCACCTTAAAGACTAACAGATTTATTTGGGCATAAGCTTTCATGGGTAAAGGACCCACCAGTTGCATCTGAAGAAGTGGGTTCTTTACCCATGAAAGCTTATGTCCAAATAAATCTGTTAGTCTTTAAGGTGCCACCGAACTCCTCATTGTTTTTCTCAGCAGTGTTCGCCAAGATTTTAAACAGTCTTTCCAGCAGATTTTCTGTACTCTTGGTCAGCCCTCTGATCTTCTGCTGTTAGGACTGTGACAGGTTGGATCACAGAAACCCCCTTGGGAGCTGCCGACTGATGTGCAAAGGCTACTTCTGTTCCTGTTCTCCCTGCCACCTTGGTGGCTCCAGCACCCTGTCTTGCTGAAGCCAGACACACCCATCTGCTCCAGACACAGACCCAGGGTCTGAATCACCTGTCCCAAAGCTGCAGGTTTACCTGAAAACAGCTCACAGAAGTGTGCTTGCCCTTAGCACTCAGATGCCCAATTCCCAATGGGGTCTAAACCCAAATAAATCCGTTTTACCCTGTATAAAGCTTATACAGGGTAAACTCATAAATTGTTCGCCCTCTATAACACTGATAGAGAGATATGCACAGCTGTTTGCTCCCCCAGGTATTAATACATACTCTGAGTTAATTAATAAGTAGAAAGTGATTTTATTAAATACAGATAGTAGGATTTAAGTGATTCCAAGTAGTAACAGACAGAACAAAGTAAGT